>JBAKBP010018732.1:0-46106 GCA_037953745.1 Lithodes maja
CGATGGCCCAGCTTGACACCCAGGAACTTTTCAAATTAAATATGCTGAACGAACATTTGCTGAGGTACTTATCATTGCTAGTAAATAAAATAATCACAAAATTCACCAGCATTCAGTTAAGAAAACATAGTTTCATCTTAGATAAAATGAAGCAATATGCAATGTATCAGGATAGAACAAAAAGTGGAAATGATGAAGAGGAATGCACCTGCGGTAAGCCTTATTCATCCTTTTTTTTATATATTTAATATTCATCCTTTTTTTTATATATTTAATAATGGATTAACTCCTCAGCAACATGTGTTATACTTTTTAAAAACTTTTAATAATCTGTTTCATGTGTCCATTAATCCTTCCCTATTTTGTTTGTTAAATAAACCTGTAGAGCACATTATTGTTCAACTTTCTGCATAGATATTTAGTGTGTTTGTGTTTTGGTATAGATATTTACTGTCATCGGCCAACTAATGATCGTTTTTTTTCTCTCTTTTTAAGAAACGAGACTTCCGAAGAGGAAGAAAAAGACGAAGACGAAGAAGAGGCCAAGGAATTAGCCAAAGAGGAAGACCAGGACGAAACCGAGGAGACAGCGGGGGAGGACGAATGGGAGGCCGAACAGGAGGGGTCGGGGGATGACGAAAAGGAAGAGGAAGAAGAAGACGAAGATGAAGAAGAGGCCAAGGAGTTAGCCAAAGAGGAAGACCAGGACGAAACCGAGCAATCAGTACAAAGGACTACAAAGGAAATCAAGCAACAACAGATCTAGTGACCCTTCTAGGCTGCTTGTCCTCCAAAACACTGAGGATCAAGTGTCCAAACAGTGGTTTAGAGTGGGTAAGGGAACATTGGAAAGGGAACTACTGCCCTGCCACTAACGTGGCAGGACTAGGAAGTTAGTAGGGGACATATGGGTTAGTAACTGAGGGGAGGGTAAAATAAAGTTATTCATTTACAAACGCAGTCAGTCGCGGGTTTGATGCGAGATATTTGTCTAGGCGGAATTTAAATGAATCAACGGTGCTGCAGCCTATAACGTCTCGGGGAAGCCCATTCCACAAGTTGACAACTCGATTGAAGAAGAAATTCTTAGATTCGTGTGAGTTAAAAGATTTACCAATAATTTTGCAACCGTTTCCCCGCGTGTAATTAGATTGGTCGATAGTGAAGTACTTACTACAGTTCATATTGTCGATGCCTTTGATGATTTTGAACACTTGAATTAAGTCACCTCTTAATCTGCGCTGGGTTAAAGGAAATAGATTTAATTCTCTAAGATGCTCTTCGTATGGTTTGTTCTTTAGGCTAGGTATCATTTTGGTAACTCTACGTTGAACTCGTTCTAGCTTGTTTATGTCTTTTTGGTAATAAGGGCACCAGCATTGAACGCATTATTCCAGAAGAGGGCGGACTAAGGAATTGTAAAGGGTTAGGATTACGTCTTTGGATTTATGCTCAAATGATCTGCCTATAAAGCCAATTATTGTGTTTGCCTTCTTAACAACTTCTGAACATTGTTGACTCAGTTTTAGGTTACTCGATATTGTTACTCCCAGATCGGTTTCTCTGTTTACATTCTTAAGCCGAGTGCCATTCATCGAATAGTTTGCTTTCTCATTTAGGTATCCGATATGTAGTACTTTACATTTAACCGCATTGAAATTCATTTGCCAAATTTGGGCCCAATGTGACAATTTATCTAGATTGTGTTGCATATCGTCAACTTGATCTTTTGAGAGTACGCTATTTGCAATTTTTGTATCGTCAGCAAATTTTGAGATTGTACAGGTAAGACCCTCATCTATGTCGTTGATGTAAATTAGAAAGATAATTGGTCCTAGTACCGATCCCTGGGGTACCCCGTAATTACATTGGTCCATTTAGATGCCTTACCGTTTATGACTCCTCTTTGCTTTCTGTCGCTGAGCCAATTTTCTATCCATTTCAACACACCGTGGGGGAGGACGAATGGGAGGCCGAACAGGAGGGGTCGGGGGTGGACGAAGAGGATGAATTTAAGCTCCCACCGGGTTGTGCTGTACACATTATGTCTCTTGACCCCCAGATGTAGATGAGGACATAGTTGAAAAAGACACCAGTGAGTGTATGAGTGTAGAGGAAGGGTATTATAGTCATTCATCTTGCTTAGATGAAGATGAAGCTGAGGATAAAGAAGACGATGAAGATGATTGTGATATTATAGATTATAAAGATGAAGATAAAGAATGTATTATTATAGATTATACAAAAGGTGATGATAATAACTGTGAAGGTGTGGGTATCAATATTCTTAGTGACGGAGGCGGTCGAGGCGAAATGGGTGAACCGTCCACCGAGGATGGGGCAGGGATAAATGCCTCATCCACGAGTCCGGGTGTCCTGGTACAACATTTCCTTGACCGGTCGCAAGTGCCGGAACGATCCCTGGACGGCATCACGGGGCCAAGAAAGAATGGTTGTTCAAGGGATCCCAGGTGGTAATAACCTGGGATAGCACGGCCAGACGCGTCGTCGGAGTTTTCCAAGATCTGGGCAACGAATTCCTTCACAACCCGGGAACCACCATCCAGAAATATGGCGAAGCCTTTAGAGAAGCGCGGGAATTCGTCGACAATGTCGTTATAGAGGTGGTTAAACAGAGAGCTATGGGACAGTTTTACAGGAAGAATGGGCTGCGAAGTGCAATTCAAGCGTACGGGGTCATGGACGGAGGGGGTGTTTCTTTAAACGCCGACTCTTACCTACAGGACGGAAAGAGGGACTTCAAACTTCCGCCACCGCAGGGGGGTGAATCACCGTCCCCTCTGGCCTTAGCGGAGGAGGCCAGGGGCGCCATGGCGATCGCGCGCGATGCCTTAGAGTCCGTGGCCTTGCGTCGTTTCTCGAACATGGAAGAATCCATCCGTCTGATGGATTCAGAGATGGAGGCTGTGACAACGGTCACGCAAGCGGAAACCTTGTTCGTCGACACATTGAAGGATGGTCTGAACATCGAGTCTTTTGGCGCCAATGTGTCCCTTGACGGCGAAGGGAGATGGGTGTTGGCAGATTCGGGAACGTTGGTATCCGACAAATTAGTGGCTCAGAGGGCGAACGAACGCACCTTCTCCGAAGTCATGGGCGGTTTGGGAATCGACACTCCCGAATCGTTGAACGGACCGTTCGCCCTCGAAATGTCCCTATCGTACCCGGACGAAGCACTGAATGAGTTCGCAAGTACGGTCAACGACACGGTGAGAGACATTCCGAAATCGGAGGTGGAAAAATTAGAAGCGATCGGGAGCAGGCTGGATAATCTGGATAAGATGGCGGATCCGGTAAACAGATCAGAAATTGGCAAAGCCACCGAATTCGTCATAAAATCCGAAAGGGAGAACGGAACCGTCATATCTCTGTTAAAGTACGGCACCACCATCACCGTCAGCGCCACGGTCGCCGGCATTCTGGGCACAGCCATCATGGGTCTCATGCATGCCTCGAAGGGGGCCCACTATAATTGGATCAACCTGAAAGGGGATCTGGTGACCTACAAGATTCCCAAGTTCTCCTGTAAGGATCATGCCGTGGGTCACGCTCTGACCACGGAACATCCATTCCTGAATAAGATCAGGAAGGCCATACAGCGAGACCGAGATTTGTTCACCGCCCGTGGAGCCACCGTCCCGGACGGTCAAGGGGTAGAGTCGACCTACGTGGGATATGCGCCCATATGCGAGACCAATGTCTCGGAGGCGGGCGACTGCGGCACTTGGGCCACCTTCGATCCCCCGTCCGTCTTGCCCTCCCTTGCCTCCATGAGCGAGCTGGGCAAGGGGGTTTCTCTCACGTGTGATAAGGGACTCTCCGTCACTCAAGCGACTGCCTCCGTCATCCTGTTGGCGGGGGCAGATGTCACCAAAGGAATCATCGAAGTCACTGAAGATGCCATTAGAGACGAGGCTCGAAGGTTGGCTACCATCATGGTCAATTCTCCCATATTAATCCTGGGCCTGCCCGTTGTACTCGGTCTGCTCGCCAGTCGTCTTGACATTAAAAAGAGGAAATTCGGTTTGGCTGTTGGTCTGTGGGTTCTGGCGGTCCTGCTGGTATTGCGTTTTTTGATCGGGTCGGGTATTTTTACTCGGAACTGGTTTGGTGTCAGTGTGAGGAGGCGCGCGGGGCGACGGAAACCCCCCTAACGAATCAAAGAGGAAGAAAAGGAGCACAGGGGATCAAATAAACATATTCGACAAGAGAGTGAGAGATCTTAATGTACTGAGGCCCATTTTCGGCAAAGCTAATGTCAAGAACGCTCACGATTGCTTGGACTCTTTACCCCAGACATTCTATAAGAACCTATCCTTCGGTCCACCGGGGAGATACCGAGTAAAACCTGTGAATGGGAGCAGTCTCGCCGGAGAAGATAGATATCTCAGTCTTCACCACATTCCTCCTCCTCCCCACGAACTCTTCTTCCCGTTGCCAGCCTCACGGGAATCTGACCGGGTGTCCTCGATCAACAGCTACACGGAGAATCCAACCGTGGCCATGGCCATCATTGACGTTGACCGCTTTCAGGACAAGTACTTCAATCTGAGGAGTGTCATGTCTGTCCAGAGCGAATGAGCTTACAGTTTTCATGTCACGAATGAAGGACGAGGACGCTACAAAGGATCTTGTCAGGTATCAGTCACAGGAGGTACCGTCTTGGGTGACCACAGGCACGTGCTTGCTCGTGTTCATGGACACTGGTGAGAAAAATCTGCAGGAGAAGATCAAGCTCTCTTTCTTGAATCATTACATAGTGATCGACGTTCACTTGGTAATCAGGGGACGGTTCGGTCTCACCGTATCAATTGACATGCTAAAAGGTAAAGCATCTTCCGCAGAACTGCCTCGCTCAAAAGCAACCTACCAGATCGACGTAGTTAGAAAATCATCTGCGACATCCCGTTTTTCGGTAATTTATAACGTTAATCACTCCATTCACGAATATTCGTATCTAGCTTACAGTATCACGAATGACATTATCTGGAACCATTATACCCTCATTGTCGGTAACGCCATGAATGTGGACAACGACGAGGAGAAATGTGGGCTTGAGATTTTGAAGGGTGTCACCATAATATTTATGAGATATGCCTACGTGTTGGGATATTTACATGCCGCAGGGGTGCCCCGGTTTGTACTAGATAATAGCAGAATACACTTTTCTATTCTAGGACAGATGTTGGAGAATATTGGCAATAATGATCTGATTCCATACAGTAATGAGGACACTAACTACCTTGGCGCAATTTGAGACTTTATTACTTATATAAATTAAACAAAATTTATTTCCCCCAATATCCCAGAACATCATCTTGCAACTGGCCTGTCCGTAACACAATGTTAGGGAACACTGTGAATAGAAACTTCAATTATTGGCTCTCAGGGCGAAATTGGCAGAAATAGGACTATCGTTACCAGAACTTTGCATTAGGAGTAGTTTTTTATGCTGATTTCAAAAATGCACCTAGAAATTGGATTAATATTCAGAGAAAGGAAATATGGCCCACTCATAACCTATAAGGCTTTATCACTTTCATGTTTTCAGTTATTGCAGAACGGATGCCAGATTTGGAACAAGCATAAAATTCTACTCCTAATGCTTAGTTCTGGTAATACTAGCCCTATTTCTGCCAGTTTTGCCTTGTGGGCCAATGCTAGAGATGCTCAGGGAACATTTCTTGACTCAGGTCACTCCGTAACTGGCATTCAGACAGGATAGTTTCTTAGGGAACGTTATCTTGCAACTGGCCTGTCCGGGATACTAATATTAGGGAACATTGTGAACAGAGACTTCTTAGGGAACGTCATTTTGCAACTGACCTGTCCGTAATACTAATATTAGGGAACATTGTGAATAGAGACTTCGTAGAGAAAGTCACTCTTGCAACTGGCCTGTACGTAATAATAATATTAGGGAACATTGTGAATAGAGACTTCTTAGAGAACGTCACTCTTGCAACTGACCTGTCCGTAATACTAATATTAGGGAACATTGTGAATAGAGACTTCTTAGAGAACGTCACTCTTGCAACTGGCCTGTACGTAATACTAATATTTGGGAACATTGTGAATAGAGACTTCTTAGGGAACGTCACTCTTGCAACTGGCCTGTACGTAATACTAATATTAGGAAACACTGTGAATAGAGACTTCAATTATTGGCTCCCAGGGCGAAATTGGCAGAAATAGGACTAGCGTTACCAGAACTTTGCATTAGGAGTAGTTTTTTAGGCTGATTTTAAAAATGCACCTAGAAATTGGATTAATCTTCAGAGAAAGAAAATATGGTCAACTTTATCATTTCTTTTTAACATATTTGGCTTTACCACTTCCATTTTTTTCAGTTATTACAAAAGGGATGTAAGATTTGGAATAAGCATAACATTCTAATCCTATTGCATAGTTCTGGTAACGCTAGCCCTATGCCTGCCTGTTTTGCCCGTAAAATAACTTAAGTAACTCGTATAGCATAAAAACCATGTATACCAGTATTCAGAGTCCAGTTATATGTTGACGGGACAGGCTCGTAGAAAATATGCTTTTTCGGGACAGGGTAGTTTTGCCAAATTTGGGCCGGTCAGAAAATGTTCACGATAGGGAACATGAGTGAAAGCACCTTAGGCAACGAATGACCACTATTCAGTTTTAGTACAGGATAGTTTTTGGCCTGTCCCAAAATTGTGCCTATCATAGGTGAACGGACAGGCCAATAACAAAAAAAAGTTCCCTAAAAACTGAATATAGCATTTTTGAAAACTGGTATGACCGTATACAGAAAGGATAAATTCACTGGGTTAGGCCTCAATTTCTTATCATTTGTCCCCATAATATACAAAATCAATTCCATTAAAACACTGATTAATAGATGTTTCGCTCTTAGCTCCAATTGGCAATTATTTCACGAGGAAGTCAGTAAGTTGTTCACCTTCCTCACTAGTAACAGGTACCCTTCGACCCTATTCAACAACATTGTAAAGCAATTTGTAAACAAGAAATTTACTTTACCCCCTCAAACGTTAACTGTTCCTAAGGATATCAGATATATTAGTCTCCCGTGTTATGGTCATTCAAGTTACAACATTATAAATCAACTGTTCCTAAGGATATCAGATATATTAGTCTCCCGTGTTATGGTCATTCTAGTTACAACATTATAAATCAACTGTTCCTAAGGATATCAGATATATTAGTCTCCCGTGTTATGGTCATTCTAGTTACAACATTATAAATAAACTGTTCCTAAGGATATCAGATATATTAGTCTCCCGTGTTATGGTCATTCTAGTTACAACATTATAAATCAACTGTTCCTAAGGATATCAGATATATTAGTCTCCCGTGTTATGGTCATTCTAGTTACAACATTATAAATCAACTGTTCCTAAGGATATCAGATATATTAGTCTCCCGTGTTATGGTCATTCTAGTTACAACATTATAAATCAACTGTTCCTAAGGATATCAGATATATTAGTCTCCCGTGTTATGGTCATTCTAGTTACAACATTATAAATCAACTGTTCCTAAGGATATCAGATATATTAGTCTCCCGTGTTATGGTCATTCTAGTTACAACATTATAAATCAACTGTTCCTAAGGATATCAGATATATTAGTCTCCCGTGTTATGGTCATTCTAGTTACAACATTATAAATCAACTGTTCCTAAGGATATCAGATATATTAGTCTCCCGTGTTATGGTCATTCTAGTTACAACATTATAAATCAACTGTTCCTAAGGATATCAGATATATTAGTCTCCCGTGTTATGGTCATTCTAGTTACAACATTATAAATCAACTGTTCCTAAGGATATCAGATATATTAGTCTCCCGTGTTATGGTCATTCTAGTTACAACATTATAAATCAACTGTTCCTAAGGATATCAGATATATTAGTCTCCCGTGTTATGGTCATTCTAGTTACAACATTATAAATCAACTGTTCCTAAGGATATCAGATATATTAGTCTCCCGTGTTATGGTCATTCTAGTTACAACATTATAAATCAACTGTTCCGAAGGATATCAGATATATTAGTCTCCCGTGTTATGGTCATTCTAGTTACAACATTATAAATCAACTGTTCCTAAGGATATCAGATATATTAGTCTCCCGTGTTATGGTCATTCTAGTTACAACATTATAAATCAACTGTTCCTAAGGATATCAGATATATTAGTCTCCCGTGTTATGGTCATTCTAGTTACAACATTATAAATCAACTGTTCCTAAGGATATCAGATATATTAGTCTCCCGTGTTATGGTCATTCTAGTTACAACATTATAAATCAACTGTTCCTAAGGATATCAGATATATTAGTCTCCCGTGTTATGGTCATTCTAGTTACAACATTATAAATCAACTGTTCCTAAGGATATCAGATATATTAGTCTCCCGTGTTATGGTCATTCTAGTTACAACATTATAAATCAACTGTTCCTAAGGATATCAGATATATTAGTCTCCCGTGTTATGGTCATTCTAGTTACAACATTATAAATCAACTGTTCCTAAGGATATCAGATATATTAGTCTCCCGTGTTATGGTCATTCTAGTTACAACATTATAAATCAACTGTTCCTAAGGATATCAGATATATTAGTCTCCCGTGTTATGGTCATTCTAGTTACAACATTATAAATCAACTGTTCCTAAGGATATCAGATATATTAGTCTCCCGTGTTATGGTCATTCTAGTTACAACATTATAAATCAACTGTTCCTAAGGATATCAGATATATTAGTCTCCCGTGTTATGGTCATTCTAGTTACAACATTATAAATCAACTGTTCCTAAGGATATCAGATATATTAGTCTCCCGTGTTATGGTCATTCTAGTTACAACATTATAAATCAACTGTTCCTAAGGATATCAGATATATTAGTCTCCCGTGTTATGGTCATTCTAGTTACAACATTATAAATCAACTGTTCCTAAGGATATCAGATATATTAGTCTCCCGTGTTATGGTCATTCTAGTTACAACATTATAAATCAACTGTTCCTAAGGATATCAGATATATTAGTCTCCCGTGTTATGGTCATTCTAGTTACAACATTATAAATCAACTGTTCCTAAGGATATCAGATATATTAGTCTCCCGTGTTATGGTCATTCTAGTTACAACATTATAAATCAACTGTTCCTAAGGATATCAGATATATTAGTCTCCCGTGTTATGGTCATTCTAGTTACAACATTATAAATCAACTGTTCCTAAGGATATCAGATATATTAGTCTCCCGTGTTATGGTCATTCTAGTTACAACATTATAAATCAACTGTTCCTAAGGATATCAGATATATTAGTCTCCCGTGTTATGGTCATTCTAGTTACAACATTATAAATCAACTGTTCCTAAGGATATCAGATATATTAGTCTCCCGTGTTATGGTCATTCTAGTTACAACATTATAAATCAACTGTTCCTAAGGATATCAGATATATTAGTCTCCCGTGTTATGGTCATTCTAGTTACAACATTATAAATCAACTGTTCCTAAGGATATCAGATATATTAGTCTCCCGTGTTATGGTCATTCTAGTTACAACATTATAAATCAACTGTTCCTAAGGATATCAGATATATTAGTCTCCCGTGTTATGGTCATTCTAGTTACAACATTATAAATCAACTGTTCCTAAGGATATCAGATATATTAGTCTCCCGTGTTATGGTCATTCTAGTTACAACATTATAAATCAACTGTTCCTAAGGATATCAGATATATTAGTCTCCCGTGTTATGGTCATTCTAGTTACAACATTATAAATCAACTGTTCCTAAGGATATCAGATATATTAGTCTCCCGTGTTATGGTCATTCTAGTTACAACATTATAAATCAACTGTTCCTAAGGATATCAGATATATTAGTCTCCCGTGTTATGGTCATTCTAGTTACAACATTATAAATCAACTGTTCCTAAGGATATCAGATATATTAGTCTCCCGTGTTATGGTCATTCTAGTTACAACATTATAAATCAACTGTTCCTAAGGATATCAGATATATTAGTCTCCCGTGTTATGGTCATTCTAGTTACAACATTATAAATCAACTGTTCCTAAGGATATCAGATATATTAGTCTCCCGTGTTATGGTCATTCTAGTTACAACATTATAAATCAACTGTTCCTAAGGATATCAGATATATTAGTCTCCCGTGTTATGGTCATTCTAGTTACAACATTATAAATCAACTGTTCCTAAGGATATCAGATATATTAGTCTCCCGTGTTATGGTCATTCTAGTTACAACATTATAAATCAACTGTTCCTAAGGATATCAGATATATTAGTCTCCCGTGTTATGGTCATTCTAGTTACAACATTATAAATCAACTCACAACAATCCTAAATCAGGCGTACCCGCAAATTTCGTTTTGATTTGTTTTCAACAATTAATTTACTATTGGTTCATTTTGTTGTTGTAAGGATAGGATCCCCAAGCTTCTGTGTTCGAACATCGTTTATTCTTTTGAATGTTCTAGCTGTAAAGCTGGATACATTGGGAGCTCCATAAAGCTGGATACATTGGGAGCTCCATAAAGCTGGATACATTGGGAGCTCCATAAAGCTGGATACATTGGGAGCTCCATAAGGAATCTCAAGATACAGTGTTCGAACATAGAGGCTTGTCTTATAAAACTTCTTTGCCCCTTTCAAAGCCAACTATGTCAGAAAATACGAAATCACTGTAATGAAAAGAAACATGCATGTGGCTTGAATGACTTTAGTATTTTGGATAAATGCACCGATAGGAATAGCCTTCGTATTTTAGAATCTATTTACATTCATAAACTGAAGCCATCTTTAAATAACTATGAAACTTCAACTAAATTATATACGTTAAAATAGCCGTTATTGGGTTTTAATTGCTCGATGTTTCATGTAATCAGTGATTCATTATCTGTTTGTAGTTATTAGTTTATGTTCGTATATTTTCTGGAAAGCTTAGTTCATTTAATAGGTAGATAGTTTGTATCTTTTTCAACCTAAATATTTATTTACGATGTACTGAAGATAGCTTTTTATCATTAAGTTTAAGGTTTAATGTGTTGGCATTTGCTCAAATAATATTTGTGAATTGTGGTTTATATTTTAAATCACTAAGTAATTTGTTTTTAAATGTTTCGTTAATAGGTCTGATGATGGGAAATGTTCCCGAAACTAGTCACCAATAAAGATGATGAAGTGGAATATATTAGTCTTTATCCTGAGCTGGCTCTAATATGATATAATATGATAATATCAAATGATACCTGCTAATTGCACATTTACCTCAAATGTATGTTGTTGTTTACTTATGCATTGTCCTTGTATCCATAAACAAAAAAACATGCATATCAACCTATCTAACCTTAGATAATATACTTGTACACCTCACTCTTGTATTCTCCCTAAACCTCCCCCTCGGCACATCATACTATATAGATAATGCTGCTATCTCTAATATAAGTTGGTATCTTACCTATCATGGTTAAAGGTTAAAAGGTTATTAGAGATCCCATCTAACCGAATTGGCTATGTGTAGATTATCATAAATTACGATTTGATAGGTCAAGTTCGGTTTGTTATGCGTTAAAAGTGTCATGATGAATGTTTTTACATGAAAGAGAGGTGATGAGGCAGAGAGTTGTTTATCAGCCTGTGTGTGTGTGTGTGTGTGTGTGTGGTATGGGACGGCGGGATGTCTGTGGTCTAATGGTCAGACTATTTAAAAATGCCACAGGGAATCTGGTAACCTTGTTTTTACCTTCAATACCTTCTATTTTTTGTTTCAACTTGTTATCTCTGGCTTAGTTACTAGTGTGGGCAAATAGAATTTGTCCCGCTTAATGTGGCAGCTATTATTTAAGCAAATTATGATGGTCTGGGATGTACAGTCAAAGGCCAAATTCTTACCCTACTTTGCTCGGATGTAAGTCAATATCATGGTTATTGAATGCTCAAATGCGTGAAGAACCGTATAGAATTAGAAGAGATGATTAGGTAGTAGGGACTACATTGTTATGCTTTCATGTATCTTTTATATTTTATATATTTGTTTTCTTCATAGAAATAATAAAAGGTCCCACCCCTTTCCCATTGTTAGGCATGTAAGTTTTGCGCGAGCATTACTTTCATTACTGTACTGTATGTCCACAAAAATTCAATAGTCTTAGTTTTCACTTCTGTCGATCCGGGATAACACGGGGAGGAACTAAAGCGTTAATGCCTACTCCCGAGGAGAAAAAAGTGACAGTTATAAATAGCTGGTAACATTTATGAAACGTTAAATATATATTTCAAAACATTCGTCGACCGGAGACGACTCAGACAGTGGATTTTAAGAGATCAGTGAGTCATAATTGCATATTGATGAAGCATGATTTTGTAGACCGTATTCTGGCCGACACAACTCGCATTACATTCGATGTCATAGCTAGCTAGGAGGAGGCTGTAGGCACCAGCCGACTTTTCCAAATTCTTCGCCTATATAAACTCTAAAGTGGAACACATTCTATCTATCTCTCCCTTCTCTGAAATCTCCATCTTAGGAGATTTCAACGTTCACCACCGCCAATGGCTTTCCTCTCACTCTACTAACCAACCTGGTGAAGAAGCCTACGTCTTTTCTATCATAAATGACCTAGAGCAGCTGGTCCAGCATCCCACCCGTATCGCGGATCGCTTCGGAGATCAGCTCAACATTCTTGACTTATTTCTGACTTCTAACCCTTCTTCGTATACTGTCAATCTCCTTTGGGCTCCTCCGACCATAAAGTAATCTCCGTCACCTGTCATATCTCTTCAGTACGGCCATCCGATCCTCCCAGCCGGCGGCGCTTGTGGCACTTTGGCGCTGCCGACTGGGAGGCTCTCCGGCAGTATTTCTTTGATTTCCCATGGAATGACTTCTGTTTCCGTGGCCGTGGACCCTCCGAGAGTGCTGAACGCATTACCGAGGTAATCCTCTCGGTCATGGAAGCGTACATTCCATTTTCTTTCTCTCAGTCTAATGCAAAAAAATCTTGGTTTACTCATGCTTGTTCTACTGCTGTCCCCAACAAGGAGGAAGCATTCAAACGGTACCGACGCCTTAAAACTCAAGAATCTCATTCTTCTTATGTTTCTGCCTGGAATCAAGCCAAATCTGTTTTTCGACTTGCCAAGCACTCTTTCATCAATAATAAATGCACTGAACTATCCAACTCTAGCTCTTCCCAAGATTTCTGGCATCTAGCCAAAAGCCTCTCCAATAACTTTTCTTCCTCGTCTTTCCCTCCCCTTTTCCACTCTGATGGCACAACCATCACTTGTTCCTCTGACAAAGCTGAACTCTTTGCTCAAACTTTTGCCAGAAACTCTACCTTGGATGATTCCGGTGCTATTCCTCCCTCTCCACCCCCCTCTCTCCTACTTATGCCTAACATCCTAATCTCTTCTATAGATGTACTTTCTACCCTCTCTGGGCTTAATACTAAGAAGGCGTACGGTCCGGACGGTGTTCCTCCTGTTGTACTTAAAAACTGTGCTTCCGTGCTGACCCCCTCCCTAGGCAAACTCTTTCGTCTCTGTCTCTCCTCTAACGTCTTTCCTTCTTGCTGGAAGTTTGCTCTCATTCAACCTGTCCCAAAGAAGGGTGACCGCTCTCAACCCTCCAACTATCGTCCAATTGCTCTCATCTCTTGTATCTCTAAAGTTTTTGAAACTATTCCTGTTCCAAATTTCTTAAGCATTTCTCTTATTATCTGCTCTCAGATCGCCAGTATGGCTTTCTTAACCTGACAAGCGCTAAATAGACCTAGGGGCTAGGGTAGTTATTTGTGCATTTCTAGCCTTGGATTCTGACAGAATTCGTTATATTTACAATATAGAGCATTATTTGTTTTCGGTATGCTTTTATTTTACATATATGATGTATATATGAACCTTCAAGAGTGCTAAAATAAGTGGGAAAAGCATTTGGGTTGTGAAAAACAAAGATATTGGCCACCCGGTCATAATCTCAGGCGAGAGAGAGCCACAGCCAACCCTCCTCTCTCGCTGTCTGTGAGGTAACTGAGACGAGCGGGGCGGTGTGGGCCGGTGTCTGGGTGTTACATAACGATCTTTTCTGCAACCCACTTGTGCTACATTATCGCGGGAGAGAAAAATAACCGATAAATGATGATAATAAGAGGGAAAATAGGTGATAATTGAGGAGGGGAGGGAGGGGGGAATAAGGTGGGGAAGGAGGGGAGGGGGGTGGGTGAGATTTACATGGATGAGTACTGGAGGGGAATTATCTCACCTAGAGACAAATTCCTTTGTTTTGATAGGCCCTTTTTTTTTTTGGAAAGCTTTTTTTATGGTCTTGCTTCCGTGAGGCCTATCGCGTTCCCTATAGGAAGCCTTCCGTGAGGCCTATCGCGCTTGCCGGGTTAAGGGTTGTTCTACTGGTGATCTTCTTTCATATCTTACTAACTCTTGGTAATCCAACTTTCGGGACTTCGGTGAGACTGTTTCTGTTGCACTAGACATATCGAAGGCCTTCGATAGATTCTGGCACAAATCTTTAATTTTCATACTGCCCTCCTTCGGTTTCTGTCCCTCAATCTGTGCCTTTGTCTCTAATTTCCGGCCGTTCCATAGCTGTGGTTGTGGATGGCCATTGATCATTTCCTCATCCTGTAAACTCCGGTGTTCCACAGGGTTCTGTCCTATCTCCTATTCTCTTTCTTATTTTCATAAATGATCTTCTCAACTGTACATCCAGTCCCATCCATTCATATGCAGACGACTCTACTATACACCACTCAATTAGTTTTCCAGAACGCCCCAGCCAGCAGTCCCTCAAAAGTAAGCGTAATGAAGCCATAAAATGCTTATCTTCTGATCTAGCTATTTCCAATTGGGGTAGAGAAAACCTTGTTGCATTTAATGCTTCCAAAACTCAATTTATCCATCTTACTACCCATCAGGAACCTCCAGAGGACTATCCTTTATTCTTCAACAATCCAAAAATCAACCCTTCAACTTCCTTCAATGTTCTCGGTGTCTCTTTTTCTTCTGCTCTCACTTGGAAAGACCATTATACCAGTCTCGCTAAGGCAGCCTCCTAGAAGCTGGGTGTGCTCAACCACCTCAAGGGGTTCTTTTCCTCTGCGCAGCTTCTTGCTCTGTACAGGGGCACAGTGCATCCTTGTATTGAGTATTGTTCACATGTGTGGGGAAGATCCTCTCACACCGCACTCCTAGATAAGGTAGAAAGGAAAGCCTTACGTATTATTAACTCCCGTCCACTCACCAACTCTCTGCAATCTCTCTCTCTTCGCCGCAATGTTGCATCTCTCTCACTATTCTATCGCTACTACAATAATCAGTGTTCCTCGGAGCTTTCCCAGTGTATACCACCTCCTCTACGTAGGGTACGTAGTACCCACCTTGCAATACAATCCCACCCCTACTCTGTGCAACTCTCCAACCCAAGAGTGAAACGTTATTCTCAGACTTTCTTCTATTCAACTGCTGAGCTCTGGAACTCTCTCCCAGAATCAGTCTTTCCCTCTTCATATGATTTAAATTGCTTCAAACTCTGTGTGTCCAGGTATTTTAGCTCGAACGTCCCTTGAGTCGGCCCTGTCACTCTTTGAAATCTGGGGGAGGCACTCGCTGCAGGCAGTTATGCCTTTTGTCTCCCTCATTCACATAGAAAATAAAAAATAAAAGCCGAACAAAGCGGTACTGCCGGGGAGTGCTCTAGGTGGGTTTTAAGGAACACTGGTACTCTTGTTTCACCTCCTGACCTCCCTAGCTGATTCTTTCCGTGCCTCACCTAAACAGAGGGTAAACCCAATTTGCACTCCTAAACATTTTCTCTCTCTTTCAAAGCACTACACTGCAAACACCTTACATACTACACCACCTTTTCAAAATTCATCCAATGATGACGAGAATACGACCCATCTCGGAGTCCTCAGGGTGGGGGTACCAGAAAAGTACCCACTGATCTGACCCCTGGAAACGACTCTTCAAAATGCTTTGGACCACAACCTTTATCTCTTGCTATCAATTTCTGCAATTTTCGTGGCCTTTCCTCTAACTTCTACTCTGTGGAACACCACCTCTCCTCTGTCAACCCTGATCTTTTTCTCACTGAAAATCAGTTGTCTGGAACTACTGACAGCAAATCTTTCTCTGTATTCTCAAACTATCTTAATCCTCAATTCAAAGCTAAATGTGGATGTTGTGTGTATGTACGCACCAATCTTTCTTGCTCTTGTGTTCCCAACTTTAACTCTTCTGAATTCTCAACTCTGTCTTAAGCTATCTTATCACTCTCTCTAATATATCTATCTAAATATAGCTGTGCTGTTTATCTCTCCCCTAATTCTACTGACTATCCAAAATTCTTTGACTATCTTATTTTTAAAGTATCACACATTCTATATATCTCTCCCTTTTCTGAAATCTCCATTTTAGGATATTTCAATGTTTACCACCACCAATGGTTCTACTCTCTTTTCACTGACCAACCTGGTGGACAAGCCTACATCTTTTCTATCCTAAATGACCTAGAGCAGTTAGTTCAGCACCCCCATCATTATTTCAAACCGCCCTGGAGATCTGCCCAACATCCTTGACCTATTTCTAACCTCTAATCGTTCCGCTTACACTGTAAATCTTCTCCCTCTGCTGGGCTCCTCGAATCACAACCTTATCTCTGTTACCTGTCATATCTCTCCACTACGGCCTTCTGACCGGCGACACTTGTGACATTTTGGTGCTGCGGACTAGGGGCTCTTCGGCAGTTATTTTTGTATTTCCCATGGAATGACTAATGCTTCTGTGGCCGGAGACCCTCAGAGAGTGCTGAACGCATTACCAAGGTAATCCTCTCGGGCATGGAAGCGTCTATCTATATATCTATTGCCTGACGCCGTGATCCCCAAAGGGGTGGCCACGAACGAACCGCCCCCATGCACCTCTGTTCCCAGTCAGTCGACGCCCCTCCCCCCAACCAGCACCGCCTTCGTTCATGTACTTCCTCACTCCATCCTTCCACCTCTCATTCGGTCTACCTCTCCCTCTCTGTCCCTCCACCTCGCTCTCGTACACTCTCTTAGTCATTCTCTCGCTTTCCATACGTTCCATATGGCCGAAACATCTCAAGTTGCTCCTTTTCACACTTTCCAGCACATCTACCACCACACCACACCTCCTTCTTACTTCCTCATTAGTCTGTCTATCCCTCCATGTAACTCCGCATGCACTTCTTAAGTAATTAATTTCCACTGCTCTCACTCTTGGTCTCTCAACCAACGTCCATGCTTCGCTTCCGTAAGTCAGTGTCGGGATTACCACACTGTCATGCAAGGACTTCTTCACTTCCATACTGACCTCCCTATTTCTTGTTACTGCTTTCAGCATTCCTACAACCCTCTTCCCCTGTTTTACCCTCTCCCGCACTTCTTCATCCATAGTCCCATCTTTACTCAACACACTGCCCAGATACTGAAAAGAGTTGACGATCTGCATAGCCTGACCGTTCAGCTTCATCTCACACTCTGTGACTTTACCCCTTTCGAAGACCATAACCTTGCTCTTCCCCGATTTACCTTCAAATTCCGTTTTTCGCACACTGTTCCAAACTCACTTACCAGACCCTGCAACTCCCATTCATTATAACTCATCAGAACTGTATCATCCGCAAACAGCAGTATAGGTAGCTTCCACTCAATTCCCTCCCTTTTCAGCGATACACCGACATCCACTGCTCTTGATAGTATTTCTTTCATGACTCCATCCATATATACAGTAAACAACCACGGGCACATCACACTCCCCTGTTTCAAACCAACATTCAGGTCAAAGAGCTCGCTCTGCTCACTCTCTACACATACTGCCGCCTTTGCACCCTCATACATGCTCTTCACTGCTTTCAGCAACTTGCCATCTACTCCGTATATTCTAAGTACTTTCCACACACCTTCTCTATCCACTCTGTCATAGGCCTTCTCCAAGTCCATAAAGGCAACATACACCTTTTGTTTCTTCTCCAGATATTTCTCCACAACACAATTCAGGGTAAAAATCTGATCTACACATCCTCTTCCCTTCCTAAAACCTCCCTGCTCGTCGCCTATCCATTTCTCCGTTCTCACTCTCACTCTCTCAATCACTACCTTACTGTATAACTTCCCTACTACGCTTAGAAGACATATTCCTCGGTGGTTACCACACACTCCTCTTTCCCCTTTGCCCTTATATAGGGGGACTATTATGCCAGTCTTCCAGTCATCGGGTGCACTCCCCTTCTCCCATGCTAGTTTGCACATTTTCCATACCCATTCGATCACTTTCTCACCACCATACCTTAACATTTCCCCACACACTCCATCTGTTCCTGGTGCTTTCCCCAACTTCACTCTTTTCATGGCTTCCCACACTTCTGACCTCCTGATCCCCACCTCCTCCTCCACTGCTTCTCTTCTTCTCCCTCCCATACCTTATCCAGCTATGATTGCTGGCTCTTCATTCCTTACATTTAGCAACTCATTGAAGTACTCCCTCCATCTTTCGACTCTCTCTTGCTTCTCGGCTAACATTCTCCCATACGTTCCATTATCTTTCTCTCAGTATTATGCAAAAAATCTTGATTTACTCACGCTTGTTCTACTACCGTCCGCAATAAGGAGGGAGCATTCAAATTATATTGTCGCCTTCAAACTCAAATATCTCATTCCTTCAATGTTTCTGCCCGGAATCAAGCCAAATCTGTTCTTCGACTAGCAAAAAACTCTTTCATCAATAGCATATGTTCTGAACTTTCCACCTCTAGCTCTTCCACCGCAATGTTGCATCTCTTTCACTCTTCTATCGCTATTACAACAATCAGTGTTCTTCAGAGCTCTCTCAGTGCATACCTCATCCCTTGCTGCAAGTGCGAAACACCCGCCTTTCAACGCAGTCCCTCATATTCTGTCCAACTCTCAAACCCATGAATGGGCACATTTTCTCAGCCTTTCTTCTATTCATCTAGTAAACTCTGGATCTCTCTCCCTCAATCAATCTTTCCTTCATCCTATGAATTAATCTGCTTTAAACTTTGTGTGCCCAGGCATTTTGACCACAACGTCCCTTGAATTTGGCTATCTGACACTCTTTTGTCTCTGGGGGAGACACATGTTACAGCCAACCTGCATTTTGTCTCCTTCATACACGTAGAAAAAAAAAAATAATAGACTCTCATGTCTTCCATTGTGTAGTGATATGCTGTTAGATGCGCAGTGAAATATATATATATATATATATGTAGTTTTATTAAATAAGGTATACGTTTCTGATCAACTGTCGGATTATTCCTACCCTATTAATATAAGCATTTTTCAAATAAACGGTATGCTACAATTATAAATATTATTTGAAAATTATTAACAAAATCATATGGGTACTGTCATTTGCCAATGTATCTGAAATGTCGGGTTGGTATTTCAACTCGACTTGGTATAATCTCGTTAACAATCCTGTAATAGGATACCGTGAGATAGAAGATGCTTGACAGGGTCACATCTAGCTTTATAAATTTTGCATTAACTCTTCATCCCAAGGCAGCATTCATACATTAAGAACACAGGTTACTTTACATTCTAATTTATTTAATGGCATAGAATGATAAACTCAACTCGATCGATCTGTCATGTAGGGCAGACGATAAAGGAAACTCAGTGACGTAATCAAATATAGAATGGACTATAGTGATAACTTAATTATTACAAGTCACGTTACACACACAAAAAGTATCAGTGATATGAATATACAGGAAAAGATAAGTTACACATGTACGTACAAAGTAATTCAATAAGATAATAACATGTATGCGAGCGTAGTGTCTAGCGTGAAGATTTCTGATACAAAGTGAACCGGCCTGAGAGAGCGTTCACGGGCACGGGGCGGTAAGCGCTTATCAAGGGGATTAACGGGGGGGGGGGGTATCACACAGGTAAGGTAAACAGGTATAGTGCGTTCCACCCTAGGTCAGATGGACTGCTTAGCTATAAACTCACAATTCTATTAGGGCGATTATAAAGCACAGATGAACGTTAGAGATATACTAAGGATCTTATAAGCAAGGTAGTTTAAATTAGAACTAACTTGTCTAAGGGGATTTGTGAAGTAATCAACACACGAGGTACAAAAATAGTAATAGACCGGGTATGACATCAATTCACACTTATATAGAATTCAAATTCAAACTTAGATCAATGAATCACTATAACAGGGTTTTTTAAATGAAATGCAAATTACTAGAAAAAGAGGAAAATACACTCTTATTAAAATGCGACTGGAAATCACAGTAAATTAGAATTCAAATGAACTCAGAATAAAAAGGGGCATACACGACGAAGTTGTACTGGGTGAAATATTACGATAGTAGTATAAACAGGAAATTTGAATACATTAGCAAATTCCTATCTGGCAATACGTGCATCAAAGATATGACGTAACGCGGATTACATACACAAGATAGATGAAATTGAACATAAACTGCTATAATAGTAAATTAAATGGATAATCGGTCCCTAAAATTATACAGAGACACGAATATAAAATAACTGGAACGAAAGTTACCATAAATGTGTGAAAATAATTATTAACAACCAGCACACGTAGATTAGATTAATTCACAAACACTTGTATAAACTACATAGCTCGAATAATAGAATTAAAGTTAACTCAACGGGGGATTCTTGACTTTTCGATAAGGAAAGACTAGATAGATTAAAATTTGGGCATAGGTCCTAGGTAAATGGTAGTTAAGAAGGGAATATCTTCACAGTATACACTTTCGCCTCAACTTGGATACCCAAGAGAATAAATAACATATATAGGTGAAATCTGAGAGTATTCCGTGCTAAACCTGAATCGAGATAGGATTATATAACGTGTGCACAAAGTAGAATTATAAATAGTACACAAAGGATTACACTTCAAAGGATACATGGAGCAAAATCTGATACTATGAATTCACTTGTACAGATCAAGATTAATGGGAAGACAAATGACTATGTAACGTGTACCCAGATAGATAATTGAATAATTAATTGGCACAGATCTTGGGCACAGATCAATTTATTAACACTTCCGGAATACTCGCATATTCTAGCCACAAATTGAGATACACAGAAACACTTAGGATAGCGTGGGGGAGGAGAAGGGCCAAGTACGAGGGTCGGGGCGTCGTAAAGCTTCGGGCACGGCGGCTGGACGTCAGGGGACCACTTCGTCAGGAGTCCAAGGGCAGGGGGGCAGGACAGCAGGCACCTTCTCTCTCAGGGGTGAACGACTCTTGGACAGTATAATCTAGACAGAGCATTGAGGGTGAGAGCGACTCCCGGACAGTGTAATCCGGACGGAGTGCTTGTAGGTGGGTAATACTCCCGGACAGTATAATCCGGACGGAGTGCTTGTAGGTGGGTAATACTCCCGGACAGTATAATCCGGACGGAGTGCTTGTAGGTGGGTAATACTCCCGGACAGTGTAATCCGGACGGAGTGCTTGTAGGTGGGTAATACTCCCGGACAGTATAATCCGGACGGAGTAAGCCTACTGAGTGTGAACTGACTTCCTGTAGTTTCAGTCAAGCTATATTTAGGGTATTTCTCTTGTCAGGTTGCATGATCTTGCATTAATAGGGGCATAGTAAATACATAAAAATTGGCTATGTTGAGGTTGATAATTACATGAAAAATATATTATGGTGCTTAATGACATCGCACTGAGGTTCTCGTCCTTATGACCTCTGTTTCTTACTTATACTATCTAGCTTGATGATGTAATTCGTGATTTTCTGTTCACTCATTGTTCTGGCTATTTGGATTGTTTATGTAATGATTTTCTTCCGTGGCACTTCTTATCACCATTTAACTTTCCTTCTCGTCTGGCAGCTTCTCGAGGTTGAAGGGCCCCAACGATTTAAATACTCCCAGGGCTCTTTATGCTTAGCTTGCATAGATACATTTTCATCATAGTATTCAGGGGAAAGTTCTGCCTTGGCTGTTTGAGCCCCGCACTGTGATTGGTGGGGCCGGGTGAGGTGATGATTGGTGGGGCTTGACCTGCCTTTTGGGGGCAACTCACCTGTTTGCCCAGGAATTAGAGAATGGGTCCAGGGGTCAGATTTCCCGTGCTTGTGTTTCCCGATCTCTGGAGAATGGGAAATGTTCTTCTCTCTAAATCCTTTTCTTCTGCTGTTCCCGGATTCTCTGACTGTGGCTACTCTTTGTGGTTCTCCTTTGGGTCTCGTTATTTCAGCATCCTTGGTGGCAGGATAGGAATGACGGTAATTGGTCAAAGACAGAAGAACTGGGAGGTAGGGGAACCTAGAACCATTATGATCAATCATCTAATATTGCATACACAGGTATGTTTACATGTTTTTCACAGGTTATCTTAGTTACTGGGTACATCCTGCACAATATGTTGTATGTGGCAATGTAGACAGCGGAGTCAGCGATAAACCTGTATTATCACTTTGATCCAAGGAAAAACAAACAAGAGCAATCCTCTTTTGCAGACGTACATTTGGCCACATTAACCCCTCCAATCCCAGCGCCGTATACTGTATATACATCAGTAGATAAGTAACTCCCCAGTCCCAGTGACGTATATATCCGTCAGTAATGTACTTTCCTTGTAACTACCTGTACAACCCTGTACCAGTTATCACGACCTTTTGAGCTCTGCTCCCATGTTGGCAACACTTCTCAGCTTATATGAGACCCACTGAAGGGTGACAAGAGCCAGTGTTGCCTCATCTTTGGAGGTGGATAGGTGGTCTCTCCTGCCATTTTTCCACATTGCTTGGGACTGCTGGGGACTTTTATTACTGTATCCTACGGTACAGTACGGGTTAATTTGTATCCACCCCATCATTTTATGTATAGCAAGCAACATAGTATAATGGGTAATTTAGTGTAAATAAGTTGATTGGTCGTATTATATAACTACTGCGTAAGAAAATGCACTTTTAATTCAACCATAATATTATTCCTCCTATACATACCAGTAAAAGCACTGAGTGCATACAAAATCATGTAGCCAAGTGAAGAAACATTTCCTGTCCCTCTGAGTTTAACCCTTCTTTGGTGGCACCCGGCAATAGTCGGACAAGAGAACCAAGGACTATGTGGCGGGGCCCGGCTATAGTAGCATGCGATGTTGAGCACCTTACCTTTGGATACCTTTGGATGTGTTCGCCGCTCTTCTAGTGGCACCAAGTAGCGCGACGCCCCTCGTTATGGGTGGTGATTTGGTGCAGTAGACTGTTTGAAGCGACAGCTCGCTCCCTTGCGAGGATGGGCTCGTCTGGCACTTTTTGCAGTTCGACATCTAGGGCTCTCTTGAAGTTGTCTAACGAGATGTCCCTCATGTCTCTTACTCGCCGTGGGAGTTTGTTGAAGAGACGTGGGCCTCTGTGTGATAACCAGCCCTCTCGCAGAGAGCTCATAGCACCCCTGTTATTCATCCGGGGGATTTCGCATTCCCAGCCTCTCCTATCACTGAATTTCATGACTATCGGAGTATGTAGGTTTGGTACTAAACCCTCTGCGATTTTCCACGTGTATATTATTAGGTAACGTTCTCTTCTACGTTCCAGTGAGTACAGATTCAGTGCTCGTAAACGCTCCCAATAGTGTAGATGTTTTATCGAACTTATATGCGAAGTGAAATTTCTTTGTACACTCTCTACGTCATTTATTTCACCTGCTTTGTATGGGGATGTTAATACGTTACAGTATTCAAGCCGCGGTAGCACTAGAGATTTGAAGAGCGTTATCATAGGCAATTCACCGCGTGTTTTAAAAGTACGCAGAATCCAACCCGTTAGACGTTTCGCAGCAGCCACTTTGACCTGGTTATGTACTTTGAAACCCATATTTTCAGACATTAATACCCCAAGGTCTTTCACACTGTCTTTCCGTTCTATTATGTGGTTAGATTCTGTTAAGTAATTTGTAATTTCTTTAACACCATTATTATCTCCGTACCGTATTAATTGGAATTTTTCCTCATTGAATTGCATGTTGTTTTCCCTGGTCCACTGGAACACTACATTCATGTCTTCCTGCAGTCGGCCCGTGTCCTCTTGTGTGTTTACTATCTTGCTTAATTTTGTGTCATCAGCAAGAGACGACACCGTACTGTGTCTGGTGTTGGTATCTATGTCGCAAATTAGTATGAGAAACAGAAGGGGCGCTAGCACTGTTCCTTGGGGCACTGAGCTTTTGACATCCGAAGGCTCAGAAGTGACTTGGTTTACTGCTACCGATTGTTTTCGGTTTACGAGGAAATTGTATATCCACCGTCCGATTTTCCCAGTTATACCTTTTGCTTTCAGTTTGTGGGCTATTATACCATGGTCACATTTATCAAATGCCTTAGCAAAATCGGTGTAAATGACATCCACGTTTTTCTTTTCTTCTAGCGCTTTAAGAATTTTGTCATAGTGTTCCAAAAGTTGTGAGAGACATGATCTTCCCGCTCTGAACCCATGTTGACCGGTGTTGTGTAGTTCATTTGTCTCCATGAATGTTGAAATTTTGCTTTGCAGGACTCGCTCGAAAACTTTAATGATGTGAGAGGTTAGAGCTACCGGGCGGTAGTTTTTTGGTAGTGCTTTACTCCCTCCTTTATGCAGTGGGGCAATTATTGCGTTTTTCAAGCTATCTGGTATGTCACCAGTGTCTAGACTCCTTCTCCACATTATAGCCAGGGGTTTTGAGAGGTTTTCCTTACATTTTTTCATTAGGATCTAATTCCATGAGTCCGGGCCTGGTGCCGAGTGGGATGGCATGTTGGAAATGGCCTCTTCTATGTCTTTTGGACCGAAATCAATATCCAGCATCTGAGGGGTTTCCGTGGGGGAGGTTTCCATGAAAAATATATTTTGGTCTCTGATGACTTTTGTTTCATCAGGCTCACTGAATGCCATTTCATACTGCCTGCTTAAGAGTTCGCTCATTTCCTTTTTGTCCCCTGTGAAAGAGCCGTCCCCTTTGCTCAGTGGGCCGATGTTTGATGTTGTTTTAGCCTTTTGTTTGGTGTATGAAAAGAAGTATTTGGAATTTTCCTTTATACCTGCAATAGCTTTCCTCTCCTCTTCCATATGTTGTAGTTCATATGATATTCTTAGTCTTTGTTCAATTTCCACAATTTCTCTATCTATTTCGACCTTTTGCCTACCCTGTAGATTTTGATGTGTGCGTCTTTGTGTGAGTAATTTTCTTCTTCTGTACAGCCTCCTCCTTTCCCGATCTTGTTTGCTTCTTCGTTTTGTTTGTCTTGCAGGTATATGGTGGCTACAGATTTGGGTCATGGTTTCTGTTATTAACCCTTTCACGCATTTATGACGCAGAGGTTGCCAGATTAGCAATAAGAAATAGAGTTCTCTCACTCTTATAATTACCTCTCCAAAATTAGTTTTCTGCCCACAGCTAACTCAAAGACAACTGCAGAGGTTGAAGTACTTAAACTAAAGGTTTCTAAATACCCCTGATGGTAACAAAGGCTTTAAAGTATCCCCAATAGGCTCAAACTCGCGTCATATGTCGGAGAGGGTTAAGACTAGACATTCTGCTGGTGTCAGGTTATCCATTAAATCTTCCCAGTCTATTTCCTCCATTTCTTGATTTACCTCTTCCCACCTAATGTTTTTGTTATTGAAGTTAAATTTACTGAAGGGGCCGGTTTTTGTTCTCGATTCTGAGGTTGTCTGTACACTTTCTAAGGTTGTTTTGATCTCAATTAATTTATGATCTGAGTATGTTGTGTCCGATATGTTAATGCTGTGTACTAGAGAGTCATTGTTAGTGAAGACCAGGTCTAAGATATTGTTTTCCCGTGTGGGTTCAGCAATATGTTGGGTAAGACTAAAAAAATCACAAAGTTCAAAAAGCTCTCTCGTATTAGTATTTGCTTCTCCGGTGTTATTTGCCACTAACTGGTTTTCTAGTTGTCTCCATTTAATGTTTGGTAGGTTAAAGTCTCCTAGCCATATAATATTTGGTGTTGGGTTCCCCAGGGTTTCCACTTCTGATTTTATTTTGTTGAGCTGGGTTTTGAATTCTTCTCGGGATGAGTCTGGAGGCCTGTATGTAACAATAACTGCTAAATTTAGGGATTCTATTTTAACTCCAAGTATTTCCACCACTTCATTACTGTTATTTAGGAATTCAGTACATATCAGTGAGTCATGTATGTACAAGGCTACACCTCCATGTGATCTATGCGTTCTGTCCGCCCTATGTAGGTTGTAACCAGGAATCCATACCTCCCTATCTTCCTGATCTTTAATGCGAGTTTCTGTGAGAGCCGCAAATATAGCGTTTCCTTCTTCTAGCAGGCCCCTAATAAATGGTACTTTGTTCGTGGTTCTATTTTTTAGGCCTTGGATATTTGCAAACAAGATTGGGGAGGGATTGTTTGGAGTACTATGTGTACCTAATAGTCTTCGGGATGTATTGGCCACTCTTGGGAGGCCAGGAGGTGCTCGAGGTGTTCTATGTGCTCTTCCATCTCCCTCAGTCTCTTCATCTTCATCTGCCCTTTCCCTCCTTGCCTTTTTCCTCTGTCTCGTCCTCGCATAGCTAGAGAGTTTTTTGGGCTACCATTCGTGTTAGGTCTAGCATATCTCCAAGTCCCTTTAATATGAAAAGCTGGGCATTTCATATTGTAGCAGGTCTTGTTCTCAAGTGATGTCTTGCAAAGGGATGGGTGGTGGTATTTGCAGGTTTCACCAAATCTACATTTTCCATGACTGGTTATGTTGTTGCAAATTTTGGGATGAGCAAATCTACATGAGTTCCTATTATATTCGCCCTTTTGACCAAAGTAGCACCTTCTTTCCAGATAATATCTGCACACTGGTGTAGACAACCCCAGTAGGTGTGGCTGGGGCTGCAAGGGGTTATGTGGTGAGCTAAGTGTGGTTGTGGGTGATAGTGGGCTTGGTGTATGGGTGGGTGAGGCCTGCAGGGGGGTGGAGTTACGGGTCGGTTGTAGGTGGGCAGGTGGCAGTAGTGAGGGGGGAGACGATGTGGAAGGGGAGCCTGATATGGGGGCTTGTTGCATCCTACGTTCATCCTGCAATTGTATTTGATCAACAGCAGTAGGGTGGTCAATGGCCATAGATGGGATTAATGTGGGTGTTTTCTGGGTCTGGGGTGGTGTGGGGAGATGTGCGGCAGGGTTTGTGGATATGTAGGGTGCGAAAGGTTGTTGTTCGACAGGCGATGTGTGTTGATGTGCAGGAGGCTCAGAGAGAGAGTCCGACCAGTGGGAGGAGCACGGGTTGGCTCTGACCGTTCGGCATGGACCCAGTCCCGCCACTGAGGGTAACATCACATCCCACCACATCCCTGGTCCCGCAATACAGGGTAAAAACTGAAGAAATTGCTGTATTTTAGGGATTTTTCCTTCGTGTTGCACGATCGTTGCAAGACAACCAGTGGTCGTAGAAGGATGGTTCAGGTGTCATTGGAAAGCTCATTTATCATCCTTTCACGGATACATAATTGTATTACGTTCTGGCTTTTGTTTATGCATGAAAAAGTGCACAGAAATAAGCTTTACCCGAGTAAAACTACCCGCTTGGCAGGTAGTAGAAGTTACCGCCTAGGCCGCTCGTTGAGTGTTAAGGTTCATAAACATTTAGGATCACCTGTGTCTATGAGTAAATTAAAATTATATATATATATATATATATATAAAATATATATATATATAAAATATATATATATATATATATATATATATATATATATATATATATATATATATATATATATATATATATAAAATATATATATATATTTTTACTTATATATATATACTGTATATATATATATATATATATATATATATATATATATATATATATATATATATATATATATATATTGAGAATATATCACAAATACACGTGAGCCACTAAATGTTTCTAGTCTCTCAGTGGGGATCGAACCATCGACCATCAGAACGATAGCCGACGCTTATTCAATTACACCACGGCAGTCTAAAAGACACTCAGCCTTCTATCCTATTTATGTTAGGGAGAAGGGAAACCCACTAGGCGAATATATTTCAATTCAAACCTAGTTGTAGGATCCATATTTCCAGAATACCATACACGGATTTTTGAGTGTCCCGACGCAACTCGGGTTGAAATTGATTTCATTTAATTCTAACCCACAAAGCATGAGAGTTACAAATATTGAGAATATATCACAAATACATGTGAGCCACTAAATGTTTCTAGTCTCTCAGTGGGGATGGAACCATCGACCATCAGAACGATAGCCGACGCTTATTCAATTACACCACGGCAGTCTAAAAGACACTCAGCCTTCTATCCTATTTATGTTAGGGAGAAGGGAAACCCACTAGGCGGTGGTTCGATCCCCACTGAGAGACTAGAAACATTTAGTGGCTCACGTGTATTTGTGATATATTCTCAATATTTGTAACTCTCATGCTTTGTGGGTTAGAATTAAATGAAATCAATTTCAACCCGAGTTGCGTCGGGACACTCAAAAATCCGTGTATGGTATTCTGGAAATATGGATCCTACAACTAGGTTTGAATTGAAATATATTCGCCTAGTGGGTTTCCCTTCTCCCTAACATAAATAGGATAGAAGGCTGAGTGTCTTTTAGACTGCCGTGGTGTAATTGAATAAGCGTCGGCTATCGTTCTGATGGTCGATGGTTCCATCCCCACTGAGAGACTAGAAACATTTAGTGGCTCACATGTATTTGTGATATATTCTCAATATTTGTAACTCTCATGCTTTGTGGGTTAGAATTAAATGAAATCAATTTCAACCCGAGTTGCGTCGGGACACTCAAAAATCCGTGTATGGTATTCTGGAAATATGGATCCTACAACTAGGTTTGAATTGAAATATATTCGCCTAGTGGGTTTCCCTTCTCCCTAACATAAATAGGATAGAAGGCTGAGTGTCTTTTAGACTGCCGTGGTGTAATTGAATAAGCGTCGGCTATCGTTCTGATGGTCGATGGTTCGATCCCCACTGAGAGACTAGAAACATTTAGTGGCTCACGTGTATTTGTGATATATTCTCAATATATACATATATATATATATATATATATATATATATATATATATATATATATATATATATATATATATATATATATATATATACAGTATATATATATAAGTAAAAATATTTCCACCCCAAAAGAAGTGTAGACAATTATAGGTTCACTGTACATATTTTAAAGATATATACATGCGGTCAATTATTATTAAATTTCAGAACATGCTAGAAAATATCGTAGGAGCATTTAAAAACATACATCTGAGTATCCTTTTAGATGGCTCGAATTGTACGGTTTAAAATGCAGATGTTGATATCATCTAAAATATAAAATGCTTAAGGTTAGTTTTAAAAATAACACAGACGTTAAATGCCAGTGCAAGAGAAAGGGAAGTTCGAGTATCTTGTTAGACGGCTCGAACATGATACGTCTAACAAGATACTCGGACTTCCCTACGCTAGTAAACACACACTTCAGTCATTAGGTTCATAAGGCGTACAACAGCTCACAATTGGGTGAAGGTTAGCTCAAGGCCCAATAACACCAACAGCATCCTGTCTCAGTACAGCCACTAGGTCATGACCACTGGGGTGGACACTGGAATCTCTACACCTGGCACTTCTCTCCTGACCTGGGACCTGGTATTAACACTACTATTAATATAACTGACACAATTATATATCTTAATCCATATTAACATTACAAAAGTGGTAAAATGTATCAATGAAGATATTAACTCTCAAAAAGCGGGCATGATGCTTGCTTACATGACCGTATTGCTGGTCAGGTATATTTACTGAAAACGAGCTTCATTCCATGCTCTTTTTTATGCATATGTAAGAGCCAGAGCGTAATACAATTATATATCCATGAAAGGGCGATAATAGCGCTTTTCAATGACACCTGAATCATCCTTGTACGACTACGGGTTATCTTGCAACGATCGTGTAACCGGAGGTTACACGTTGTTGCGCAAGGTACGGAGATGGGAATGAGGCATAGTAAGTGTCAGTGATAGCCCCAAGGTGGTGGCGAGCGGTCCGAGGCCAGCTATCGTCCTTCCAACGCGCGGTCTCTCTCTCATAGCTCATAACATCCTCAAAATGGCACCAGTCATATGACGGGCACTGCAGGGGTGGCCAATATTCTCTCTCCCGTCATATGACAGTCACCGTCGGTTGAGGGTAAAATAACGATTTTATAAATTGTTGGGATAGATAAATTTTACTTAGTTGACCCTCGAAAATATATAAAGAAAATGGTCCAAATAGAAAACAGAATATTTATTAGTAGCCCCTCCATCATTGACGATATGCCTATTACAAAATAGGTCTCTTTCAAGTGCCCACTTCAGCCTGTTTGAAACAACCCGCCACAGGGAGAAAGAGTGCCTATATATATGTCATAAGGGTACGCTCATTCTCTTATGGAATTGTCCTTATGATTGGGTACTCACTATGAAAAAATTTGTAAAAAAATAAAAAATAAAAATCTACTTAAGAAATGCTATAATAAAGCTTCTCAACTTTTGTGGATGTCTTGCTGTGGATTCTTATCCGAGACGCTGAACCGAGTCCCGTCATCCTGCCTTCTCTTCCCTGTGGTCGTGCCGAGTAGACTTGCCTAGTCCGTCCTTCACTTCATTCTGTATTCTTTCGTCTCTAGTGAGTCTTTTGTTCATATGTAGGCCTATTTATCTGAAATGTTCCAGAATAGGTTTAGATTAGTTAGGACGGCCGGCCCCATTGGCATGCCCACAGGAAGTTTTAAAATAGGGTACAGTGTTAGGCGTCCATGCGGTCCGCTTGGGACACGCTTGCCTTTGTTTTTATTTTTTGTTTTTAGCTCTAGCTTTGCTCTTTCCTAGTTATTTAGGAGGTTATTATTAGCCGTCCGGCTGGCTCAGTTGATAGCGTGCCTGATTCCCACCTTGAAGGTCTCGCGTTCAATCCCCGCTCAGATTGAAAAGTTTTTCTGGGATACAGCCGGCGGTTACCATCTCCCCATGAGCAAGGGGGATGGGTAATGGTCTCTGGTAGACTAAAGAAAGCCAAGCGCTTGCGAATCCTTGAAGGAGGAGAGACGGGCGCTATATAAGTAACCAGAAGATTATTATTATTATTATTATTATATACGCGGAGCTGAATTACTTGCCATCTATCAGATGGGGGTAACGTGTGTTATAATTATTTAGCAGACGCTCTGGTCTAAGAGTTGTCCCATGTGGTGGGGAACTTTCCAGAGTCTGAGTTTACCTTTTTTCCCCTCTGGTGTGGGCCATCGCGTGTTGCTGATTGCTGTGTCATCTTGGGAGGTAAGGTTATTGTCTTCGTCGTGATACTTAGCTTCTGCCTTGTGGCCAGCCTCAGTTAGGGTTATTTATCTACGACTAGGGGTATTATTAATTACTTAATTATTTACTAAGTTTTACCCTTAACCAGCAGAGTGCCAGACAATTATTGACCCTATGCATCTGCCAGTGCCAGAGGATTTTTTTTTTTTTTTTTTTGGCTAAATCTATCAAGTTGGGTAAGAAAGTAAGGAAAATGGTAAAAAAAACTCTCCCCTTGTCCATTTTCGCCAGAAATCAGGTCCCCGATGGTCCCAAATATAGGTGAAATTTTCAGAGTAAATCATAGACTTTTATGGTATCGGACTATAGTTAGGAGGGTGGTGGGAGGGTGGTTTGGGGGATGTTGGGGGGAAGGTAGAAGTATAATTGACTCTTACAAATATGAAGCCGATTGGTGAGGTAGTTTCGCCACCACGGATATTCCTTTTTTTCCTTTTCTTCGTACGGATACGCTGGAAATGGATGGTGGGAGGCGGTTGGGGGTGTGGTGGGGGGAAGGCAGAAAGGTAAGGGACTTGTCACACAAATATGGAACCGATTGGTGCAGTTGTTTCGCCGCCACAGATTTTCCTTTGTTTTCCTTGTGAGGCGACCGATAGTCAGCGAGTGGGTGGGGGAGGGGGTTGTGTTGGTGGTGGCAAGAAGCCAGAAGGGTAAGGTACTATTGTGGACATAAGCCCTGCTACACCTGCCAGGCAGAGAATCGCGAATTGTGTTGGTAACATTGATACATCCCCCCCCCCCCCCCCCCCCCCCGGCCCCACTCCTTCCCCACTCTACCACCCTCTCTCAGCCAAACCATCCCTTCTTCTTTGTTTCCTGTTTCACGGATGTAAGCCCCTCCCCCTGCATTGTTTCCACCACTGTGACTATATAACCAGGGCCATGACTATAACCATAGGATGATAAATATCACGATAACCTCTCTCTCCTTCCTCTCTCTCATTTCTCCCTCTATCATCGTATCTATGTATTTTTATTCATGCTCCAAATCTTCTTCTTAAAATGAAATAACATATCGTTAAAATATCAATAATGGTTACGTAGCTCATGTTCATATTTGCCAATTATTATAAACCTAGCTCAATATAAAGTGTTATGATCCATTCGAATATGCAAATATATTAACAATATAATGTTATCTAAGTCAGATACAATTGAGACTTGGATATACTTTTACATTCTCATATTTCAATTAAGTTATGATTAATTAAGCCCATATATCCCAATATCTGGAGTAAGCATGTATTTTACTGTTAAAATATAAATACAAAACTATTAAAAATGAGCATCGATCCACACATAAAATGGGTACCTTGATTCAATGCATTGAATATTAAAAGTTAAAAATATATGATTACGTATGTATTCTCAATACAGTATTCGCCTGTCAACCCACCTTCCCCTTAAATACGGTAGCTCACACTAATCTATTTCTTAACTATTCGTAACTAGTCAACGCAAACACACGGCCACACACATTAATATAACATTACACATAGTTGCATGTTATGTTCTTACTTGAGGAGATTTGGCGTCTTTCAACTGCCTCAGCGAGCGCTGCTCCCTCCGAGATTAACCCCTTCCGTACTAGGGTTCCGTTTATTTTTTATTTAGTTATATTTAAGCAATTGTATACAGCTAATGAAGGATCTGTGGTATTATGAAGGGTTAATTGAGGGTGTATAAAGAGGTTTAACTGTTACACTTCCTTCCTTTACTGAATAATAATGTTAATAAATAACTACTGCATATTTCATTCACTGGAGAGGGTGAGATTAAAGTGTTGGGAGAGGACACCTGTAAGTTATGAAGGGAGTACTGCGGTTCTCCCTCCTTCCGAGTGGATAGATGGACCCACGAAAGTGGGTCTGGTTCTTCTTGTCCCTTCGATTAACAAACAAATACAGAAGTGCAGTTCAGTCAAATATAATATTGGATTGCATGTATGTAAATTTACACCAAATTAATGTCGATTCTGTTTCATCATAACGTTGAGGCAAATTGCCAATATATGGTATACAATGTGTGTATATTAAATATGGCAGTTGACACGAATTAGTAAGTCGACCATAAGACGGTGGGAATTTGTAAGACAAAACGAACTACATTTCCTTAAACATGACAAATGTATAGAACTAATATTTATATACCTATATTAATCAAGAGTGAAGTAGCTTAAGGGATATCGTTCCGTTGCAGGTGAATTTGTATATCATTGAGCAGAGGACCTTGGTGAATCTTAACTAGGCCATAAATAGAGACATTTTAGTAACCCTTTTGGTACCAGGGACATTTTATGTATAATTCATTATGGCTATATTTAGCCTATTATATGTAGATAAGAAAGGGGCTGTGGTAGCTATGGTGTTATTTGCGATAGTATGTAGCATTTCAAATAGTAGACACCCTTCTTTAGATTAATACAAGCGTCTAATATTTGCCAGAATAACATTATGATGAAAACAATATCACCAGTACTGAATGAGTCAAACTTCATAATCGTAGCGTTAATTGGATGGGGTGATTCATGCCCATACCATTATAATAAAACACCAACCAAAGAAACTAATTAAATAAAACCAACAACCTAATGATTCATGAAGTAGGATATAAATGTAATGGTTAAGGAATCTTGTAAATACTGAACAAGTGGGAATTCACCAAATGTAAATAAGATTATTGTTGTCCCTTTGTTACTTTAAATATGTAATGTTAAATTATGTAATAGGTGTTTCAACATAATTGCTATTGGGTCAAACAGATCATACAATAAAACATAGAATAATTATTTATTGTAATTATAATACAATTAGGCTGTCCTCCAAAGATATTAGATTTACACTGGAGTGGTAGAGGTATTGTTAAAAATGCTGCGGACATGTTTTGCGTTTGATTATCGTCTTTTCTAGCAATAAGAGTACCGGTAAAGTTTTGGGTTTCCCATGCAACACGTCATTAAACTAAGAGCACTATTGATAAACCCTTATTTATATACGGTGGCATTTATTTGTAACTTTGTTTAACCTAAATAGTATTATATTTATTGTTAGCTATTAGCTGTATACACCATTAATTTGCTTAATATATGTTTCAATAAAATATTTCTCAAATTCATGCTGTAAAATGTAAATGCAAGGGTTGGTTACATATTATAAAATACCGGTACCATTTTCTTTCCTCCACGTGCAATTAATAGATATAGATAGATATATACACACTTCTCACGTGGTCGTATATAGCATATACGCGAAGAATGTCCATGTAGGGCCGAACCTGTTATATACCAGGATAAAAATAAACAAAAATAAAAACAAAAGAAACAGAAAATAAATCAAATATTATACAATAACTTCTTCGCTCTGGGCTTTATTTACGGTACTTAGGAGAGAGAGAGAGAAAAAAAAAAAACGTTTTAGAGAGTCCTTCAACATATACTAAGTTCCCCAGGCAGTTTGTTTCAAAATGTATTATTATAATTCAATTCAATTCAATTCAAAACATTATTGTCAAACAAATTTACATATACTGTATATACAATGGTTACAACATATAATGTACATAATTATACTGTATATACAATGGTTACAACATATAATTTATATATACTGTATATACAATGGTTACAACATATAATGAACATAATTATACTGTATATACAATGGTTACAACATATAATTTATATATACTGTATATACAATGGTTACAACATATAATTTACATATACTGTATATACAATGGTTACAACATATAATTTATATATACTGTATATACAATGGTTACAACATATAATTTATATATACTGTATATACAATGGTTACAACATATAATTTATATATACTGTATATACAATGGTTACAACATACAATTTATATATACTGTATATACAATGGTTACAACATATAATTTACATATACTGTATATACAATGGTTACAACTATTATAATTTACATATACTGTATATACAATGGTTACAACATATAATTTACATATACTGTATATACAATGGTTACAACATATAATTTACATATACTGTATAATACAATGGTTACAACATATAATTTACATATACTGTATATACAATGGTTACAACATATAATGTACATAATTATACTGTATATACAATGGTTACAACATATAATTTACATAATTATACTGTATATACAATGGTTACAACATATAATTTACATATACTGTATATACAATGGTTACAACATATAATGTACATAATTATACTGTATATACAATGGTTACAACATAATTTACATAATTATACTGTATATACAATGGTTACAACATATAATTTACATAATTATACTGTATATACAATGGTTACAACATATAATTTACATATACTGTATATACAATGGTTACAACATATAATTTACATAATTATACTGTATATACAATGGTTACAACATATAATTTACATATACTGTATATACAATGGTTACAACATATAATGTACATAATTATACTGTATATACAATGGTTACAACATATAATTTACATATACTGTATATACAATGGTTACAACATAATATAATTTACATATACTGTATATACAATGGTTACACATATAATTTATATATACTGTATATACAATGGTTACAACATATAATTTACATATACTGTATATACAATGGTTACAACATATAATTTACATATACTGTATATACAATGGTTACAACATATAATTTACATATACTGTATATACAATGGTTACAACATATAATTATATATTATTTTGTCCATGACAATGAGGACTGATACCGAAAGGTATATATGTCCTAATAATATGAGTGTAGATATTGTTTATTTGAGGTATAGGTTATTTGTTAACAAATTAAGGACGTGCACTTCATTAAAACACATAATTGGAAGTAATTTATGAACAATTACAACCGAAACAATGTTATGTAACCTTGTGTCACCATTATAACTAATGGAGGTGATGGTGTGAGTGAAAACAAATGTGTGTGTGAAATGGTAGTAAATGAAGGAATGTAAAGATGACACAGATTCTACTTGTCAATTTAGTATAAATATTTGTGTCTGTAACTATTATAATAATACATGTGATAGCTTGTCCTGCATCATTTAAGCTACTTCAATCGTGATTAATATAGATATAGAAATATTTGTATAATTTAATCACTGTTAACAAATTATAGTTTACATCCCAAAGGTTCTTCTTACGCTGTATAAAATCGTCGAAAAAGGACCACAATAAACTGTCAAAATGCGTTATGAATCTCAAGGGGTAAATAGTGTTGCAAGGTAAACCAAAGAATACTCTCCTGTCAGAGGCAATATTCAAACTCGAAACATTTTAACTCTGTGTTCAACACTTAATACCTCTACCACACATTTACACATTTAAATAGCAGTGACGGCATTGCTTCCCTTGCTTGTGTTTACTGCATGATATTTTCGTTATGTATGTGTTCTATGTGATATTTTATAGCTCTTAAGGTTTGGATATAACTTATCACAGTCATTATCATTATAATTATAATTATTAACACTTATCTAGTTTATTGAACAAATATGGAAAAATAAGGATAAGTTAAATTAATTCAAATAATAATGTGATACTCTAGAGTGATATCCAAACCTTAAGAACAATGAACTATTACAGGGAACACAAAAATAACGCAGATGTTATACCGTAAACACAAGCAAGATATGAAATGCCGCAGCTGTCTATCTTATTATTATTGTGAGTAATAAGTGATTGGCTCTAAGTCACGTGGGCCAAGTCAGTCAGTATTCATCACTTGCTTACTTTTTGGGTTTATAATTTCTTTATTTCGCTTGAGTATACTGTATGTTATATATGTGATAAATGTGTAATAATGTAATATATCATGACTTAAGATTTGGATATCACTATAGATTGTTAAGTAATCATTAACATTATTAAAGCGTGTCTATTATAATGAATGAATACAGAATAATAAAGATATTAATACAGAAATTATCAGTTCTGCGACTCTTCTGGGCCAGTGAGCTACGGTATTGATAAAATGGGAAATTCTGAACGTCGATACAAACACCAACTAGGAGCAATATGTATGTTTCGAGTGAATGGAGAATAGCTAAATTTATAAGTTGTTATTCAATTGAGGAAGGAAATGTAACAATTAAAAGGCTTCATACTAGCTCAATTAATTCTTCTAAACACCACAGATTCTTCCTTATCTGCACAAAATTGTGTAAATATAGCTGCAATAAAACAAAACACAACCCCAATACGGATGGGGTTAATCTCGGAGGGAGCCGTGTTCGCTGAGGTAGTTGAAAGACGCCAACTATCCTTAAGTATGGAAATAACATGCAAGTTTGTGTAATATAATGTTACATTAATGGGTGTGGCCGTGTGTCTGAGTTGACTAGTTACGAAATATGAATATATTAGTGTGAGCTACCGTAGTTAAGGGGGAGGTGGGTTGACAGGCGATTATTGAGAATACACACGTAACCATATATTTATAACTTTTAATATTCAATGAATTTAATATAAGAACCCATTTTATGTGTGTCAATTATTTCATTCAATAATTTATAAACTTTGACAGTGAAATCCATGCTTACTCCAAACAGTGGGATATATGGGTTTAGATACTTAAAACTGAATTGAAATATGATAATGCAAAAGTAAATTAAAATCTCAGTTGTATGTGACATAACATATATTGTTAATAAACTTCCAAATTCGAATGGATTATCAAACTTTATATTTTGCTAGATTTGTATAAAATGGCACACATTCAATATATATGAAGTATATAACGATATAATATTTAATTTTAGGAAGACGATTTGGAAAACATTCATAAACATACAATGATTCGATGAGAGAGGGATAAATAAAGTACGGCTTATAGACGTGAACAAGAACGAAAGTAGAGGAGGAAGGGAGAGCTTGGCTGAGAGAGGGTGGTATAGTGGGGATGGGGTGGGGGACGGGGGGTTACCAATGTTACCAACACAATTCGCGGATCCCTCTCAGGCAGGTGTAGCAGGACTTATGTCCACAATAGTACATGCGGTAGAAATATGAAAGCCATAGGTGCAGTCGTTTCGCTGCTACAATTTTTTTTTAGTCCGTATATATACGGACCTGGCACTGGGCGTGACAAGACCCTAGTCTGTATATATATGGACCTGGCACTCAGGGGGTTAAGGTATGTCCTTCGTTATCATGTGGTGCTATTATACATGATTGAAGGTTGTCAGGAGATGTTCTGACTTATTTGATGTGGGTTTTGTGAGTGGCTGCCCTTGCCCGGACAAGTCAGCACTCGCAAGGTTTGGTGTTTCCCTTCGGCGATCTTTTATCGGGCATTGATACCGGAGGCTCGCCTCAAAGGTGGGCAGGGAATAGACCCAATAAACCCTGCGTGGTCAGTAGTACCACTAGACTCCCGGCGGAAGTGAAGGTCCAAAAGGAGTGTTTTCGGCCCGGCCGGAAAGAAGTCACCTATACAGATAGCCTCACGCGGCGTAGAACGACTTTAACTCCACCCGGCGGAAAAGTCCAGAGGGGTAATTAACTATTACTCAGGTCTTCGTAGACGATCCGTTAGTTAATAAAACATCCAAAAGGATTAATCTAAAAGTATGGGTCGGTGACACATGGTCTTAGATAAGCAGTTATTAACCTTCATAGAAAAGGTCTTCGGGGTCTTTTCAAAGAAAAGTACTACTGGAAATTAGAGTAGCAAAGTGTTGCTACATCTAGTTTTTCGGCGAATTTGGGGTAAAGTGGTATGTGAATGACTCGGTTTATCCTTATGAGCATTGATTCCTGGAAATATTCTTTCCAGATCACAGCACTACAACCTCGGCACAGGACACAAGGAAGGGGACCGATCCCGGCGGGGGTGGTCATTTTGTCACCATCATGCCTTTAGTCACTCTGTGCTCTACTCCTATGTGTTTATTAATTCCGGTCTTTAACTATAAACTATGTGTTAAATGTGTTAAGTGTCTGGACCACTCCAGAGGCGTCTGGATGACCAAGAAATGCAGAATTTGCACAGACATCAGGAGTGGTCTTCTTGATCAATGTGATCAGTCATGCCTACTATGGGTTTCAGAGGCCGTGTTACTTCGTTTTTTCGGGAATAACTTATTAACAAACAGTTGGATCAGTGTGATACTTTGACACAGCTTTTTTCACATCGTGCCCTAATTTTCGTCAATTTAGTGCATTACCAATAGTGTAGAAATAAGCCACTTGTCCCTGTGTCATGAGGTTAAAGTCACACATTAATGACTAACAAACGGACAAGCTACCGTGGCTTACCTGTGAGAACCACCAAACCATTATTGCTCCTCCATCAAACACGGTAGTTATCAGCCACCACCCTACCCTATTATCACCCTTAAATTCAGGTTATCTGTCAATATTAAGTATAAATATACAAAAAAATATGTATTTTTGTACTTTCTATTTTGATATTGACAGATAACTTCGGTGAGACTTTTTCTATTGCACTAGACATATCGAAAGCCTTCGATAGAGTCTGGCATAAATCTTTAATTTCTAAACTACCCTCCTTCGGTTTCTATCCCTCCATCTGTGCCTTTGTCTCTAATTTCCTTTCCGGCCGTTCCATAGCTGCGGTTGTGGACGGCCATTGTTCACTTCCTCACCCTATAAACTCCGGTGTTCCTCAGGGCTCTGTCCTATCTCCTATTCTCTTTCTAATTTTTATAAATGATCTCCTTAACTGTATCTTAATTCCCATCCATTCATACGCAGACGACTCAACCTTACACTACTCCATTAGTTTTTCAGAACGCCCCAGCCAGCAATCCCTCAACGACAAACGTAATGAAGCCATAGAACTCTTAAATTCTGATCTAAATACTATTTCCAATTGGGGCAGAGAAAACCTTGTTAACTTTAATGCTTCCAAAACCCAATTTCTCCATCTATCTACCCGCCAGGATCTCCCAGCGGACTATCCCTTATTCTTCAACAATACAAAAATCAACCTTCATCTTCTCTCAATATTCTTGGTGTCTCTTTTTCTTCTGCTCTCATTTGGAAGGACCATATTACCAGTCTTGCTAAGGCAGCCTCCCAGAAGATGGGTGTGCTCAACCGCCTTAGGGGGTTCTTTTCCCCTGCACAGCTTCTTGCTCTGTACAGGGGCATAGTGCGCCCTTGTATTGAGTATTGTTCACATGTGTGGGGAGGTTCCTCTCACACCGCTCTCCTAGACAAAGTTGAAAGGAAGGTCTTTCATATCATTAACTCCCGTCCACTCACCAACTCTCTGCAATCTCTCTCTCTCCGCCGCAATGTTGCATCTCTCTCGCTATTCTATCGCTACTATAATAATCAGTGTTCCTCAGAGCTATCCCAGTGCATACCACCTCCTTTACGTAGGGCACGTGGTACCCGTCTTGCAACTCAATCCCACCCCTACCCAAGAGTGAAACGTTACTCTCAAACTTTCTTCTACTCAACAGCTGAGCTCTGGAACTCTCTCCCAGAATCAGTCTTTCCCTCTTCCTATGACTTAAATTGCTTCAAACTCCGTGTGTCCAGGAATTTTGGCTCGATCGTCCCTTGATTTTGGCCCTGTCACTCTTTCAACTATGGGGGAGGCACTCGCTATAGGCAGTTATGCCTTTTGCCTCCCTCAATCACATAGAAAAAAAAAGAAAAAAAAATGGCAGTGGCTGCGGCGACCTCGTTTACGTCAACCACTCAAAATCAATCATGTTTCTTTAGAGGTGGAGTCACTAGCCCAGGAAATGATCACCAAGTATATTATTGTCCCAGTCCAACTTGCCCAGTTTACACGTCCAGATTTTTTCTCGTACCAAAGAGGGACAGTACTCAGATGAGGCCAGTCGTAGACCTGTCTTGTCGATACATTCACAACGCATAATTCAGGATGCTCGCTGTGAATCAAATCAGGCTAACACTTCCGCCGTAAGGTTGGATGTGCTCGTTAGACCTGACAGAAGCATATTGGCATGTCCCGGTAAACAAAAGGTTCCCATAATTCCTCACTTTCAGGATAGAGCATCAGACTTCTGTCTTTCAGCGAATGCTATTCGGGTTTTTTTTTTCTGCTGTTGCCCATACTGTCTGGCCGAGCATGCCCAAGGTCCCGAGCAAGGCCAAGGCCATAACCGAGGAGCCCCACAAAACCCTCCCTGCTTACCACTAATAAAGCCCAGGTGACCGAAGCCACTCCATGGCCGGGAGCTGAGGAGGGTGCAGAAACGCCCAGGAAACCAAATCCCCACCCAAGGCCCTGTGCCCCTCAGCAATTATGTAGGGAAAGTTGAGGGGCCAAGGAAAAATGTGACGCTTTGGCTCCCAATCTGTCAACATCTAGGTTGGCAGTAAGGAGGTCAATCCACGGAAAAGATGCCGATACTAGAGATCTAGAAAATATATAAGTAAAAGGAACAGTCAGAGTAAGCTATGGGTATGGCAGAGATTGCTCACCTCTCACTCTGATAGACCAGCCCATCACCATTCGGGTTGAACCTAGCACTGAGAATATTTACCAAATTAGTCCGGCAGGCTTTACTACCACTTTTAAATCAGGGAATCAAAGTGTTGTGGTACTTAGACGACTGGCTAGTGGTGGCGGAATCAGAGAGTCAATGCAAGAATCGTGTAACTCATATTATAAACCATGTTCAATCCCTGGGGTTCAAGGTCAACTTGGCGAAGTCGAACCTTGTCCCAACAAGAGTAATTCAGTGGATAGGGCTGGTCAGGGACACAGCACATCTTACTCTAAGTCAGAGTGTGGACAATCGAAACAGATTTCGAAGGAAATTGTTTTTGTTTCTCCACAGTCTGACTACCACGAGAAGGATGTGGGAATCCCTGGTCGGCTCTATCAACGGGATTCATCTTACAGTAAAGTTGGGCCGGTTGAAAATAAAGAGATTAATCCTGGCAGGAAACAAACATTTCCCGCTATTGCCGGCGGGAAAGTTATGGTGAATTCCATCGTTAATTCACAACTTGCTATCGGTTTGGGCGAGGAAAGAAACATTGCACTCAATAATGACGTGGACGTCTCCTCCACCCACGATATGGATAGATACAGATGCATCAGGGACAATAGGCTGGGGTTATCAGTCAAGCCTCGGCCATCAGGGTCAAGGGCTTTGGTCTCAATCCGAGAATTTTCACATAAACGCGAAATAGTTGTTAGTCCCCTTATTTTTCCTACAGGATCACAGCTCCACCTTGCGGGGGAAATCAGTAGCCTTTCGATTGGACAATTTGAATGCAGTATCCTTCATTCAAAAGCATGGGTCAACGAGGTCTCGGAAGTTGCTAGAGTTGTCGGATGTTTTTTTTGTTCTGGCGGACAAGCTGAACATTCATCTTCACGCATCTTACCTGCAGGGCGTAGCCAACGTCTGGGCAGACGCTCTGTCACGAAGACAGAGCACCAGAGTAGAATGGTCTCTCAAGCAAACCATCTTCAATCATATGATTGCAGAGCCATACCGTCCACAAGTGGATTTATTCACGTCCAAGGAAAACCACAAACTTCCTCTCTACTTAACCCGCCGGGAAGTAACTTCGGCGGGGGGTCCAGACGCATGGAGGATTGGAACAGGTGGAATTCCATCTATCTGTTTCCGCCACCAGACGCTTCTCTCATGTGTCAAGTAGTTCACAAACTACGGGATTACCGCTTAGTCTCGATAATCGCGCCCCTGTGGCCGGCTCAGGTGTTGTACCACCAATTGAAGACGTGGTGCGAGAACCCGGTGTCACTCCCGATCTCGTACTTCCACTTAGAGACAATTGGCAACCTAGAGACCTCGCTGACTTTTGTCTTTTGGACATTCAGAAGGCAAAATGGTTAACTCCGTTTGGTGAAAGCGTCACTAATTTTAAAATCAGTACACTCTATCTACCAGGCGTCAATACCAGTCACATTGGAAATCTTTTACAACCTGGATAGTGGAAAAGGCCCAAACTGACGCATCAGTAGCTTTAATTTTCAAATACTTTAGACTACTTATTTGAACAGAAACGCCTTTCCGTAGTAACGCTAAAGAACCATCTGTCAGCAATCAGAACCCCTTTTATGATTTAACAGGGCTATCCATACCGCAGGCCGAGGAGACTGGCTTTATGAGGGCGTTTTAAGCTTCGCCCACCACCCCATCAGCTCATGTCTACCTGGCCACTCGACAAAATATTGTCTTTACTTCATTCGCGCAAGTATAATCACATGCCGGATTTCGATTCAATCTTAACCCTTCCTACCCGGGCGTCCTTGTGGAAGGACACCGCTACAGAAGGGCAGGTACCCGGGCATCCTTCTGACAGACAGTAAGCTTGCAAGCCTTGCAAGCTTGATCCGAACGCCGTGCGTCGGACGAATGTAAACAAAGTCGGTCGCTTTGTCATCGCACCTCCGAAAACAAGAAGGAGAAGACTCGTTTGTTATTGTACGTCTGTATGTCGTAGTTTCATTAGTGAAAAGATCGTCGTATTGCTAACATCGCCTGAAAATGCTCCACTAAAATCGTCATAACAACTGAACCAATTGACTTAGAGAGCTCTAATCAACGCCAGTTTACAGATTGGAAACCGCAATACGTTTAGGGATGCGTGGGAAATTTCTAGCAGTTAAAATAACAAAAATACGGTAGCCTAGGCCTAGACGTTTTTCAGCCATTTCGCCCTGGTACGGGCGACCGTCCTTCTAACAGGCAGCCCGGGTCCCGAGGGTTAAACCCCTTCGTCATATATGACGCGATCGCGTCATATGGCGGTGTTGCCCAAAAGTATCATATGACGCGATCGCGTCATATGAACTTAGTGAAATAGCTTATTAATAAGCAGGACTTAAAAACGACATTATTTTTCAAACGGTACGTTCCGATCAGAAACAGTATTATTAACGTTTCGCTTTTCGTTCCTCCTCCAAACATAACGTTCCTGAACCAGAAATGAAAACTGGTTAGAACGTTATTCTCAAACCATGTATTGAATATGCTATTAGCCCTAATAAATAATAATGTCTATACATGACTACATTCATATAGATGGTAAAAAAGCCATACATTTCATGGTGCACAGTATCCAACAAAATCAAACCCTAAGATGTCGTAAGAACTATATTATTATACGACTTAAATAAGGCAACACATTTACATATACAATACAGGAAGCGTATTTTAGGAGTATGCAATCTCAGTTGCCGTAAAGTAGACATGAATCACTAAATTATTTATTAATATTATATATGGCAAAAAATATATTAATTCGTAGTATCACCAACCAACTAATTAAATAAACCTAATCAATGAAATCAATGAATACATGTGGTACTCCAAGGACTCGAACTTAGGACACTCACACCGAAATTTGGCGCACCAAGCATTAGGCTATGAACAGAGTTAAAAGTTTAAGCACATACTCACGATATATTATCCATTTTCGAATACTGGATATTAATCTAAGCATGTTCTTAAACCCAGCTGCTGTATCATAGCTCATTGATTGCACGAATGGCATGGAACGAAAAATATAACGTTATTAACCGGTTACAGGGATTATAAAATAGCGTTTTTGCTACGGAACAGTAAATATGATAACGTTTTCGTTTCCGTTTTTGTTCCGAGCATAATTTCGTTCGTTTCGGTTTTCGTTTTCGTTCCCTTAAACTGTTTCAAAGCCCTGATAATAAGTTTATGACGCAAAATCGCGTCATATGGAGCTCAGTAAGTTAGGTATGTTAGATCATAATCTGTCGGTTGATGGCAACCCCAAATTCCTCCGATTTCTACCGGTCCTTCAGTGTAAGATAGAGTGTTGTGGGGGAAATACCGGGCGCTCCGCCAACCCGTAAGTAAGTTAATTTAATATGACGAACAGGGCTTAAAGAAGGCTGTGTTCCTTATGGCTTTGGCCACAGGTAACAGGGTGTCTGAGCTGGCGGCGATGAGTAACGAACCTAATTGCCTCAGGTTTGGGAGACACAATATCAATGTCCAAATTGTGCCGTCCCCCACTTTTATTGCAAAAAATTAGCATAGTGATCATGTTTTTTCTGATTTTACGATCCCGGCGCTAAAGCGAGGGGATACACATCATTTCTATGCCCAGTACAATCTCTTAAGTTTTTGAGAGTATCAAACCCTCAACAACAGGGAGCTTTATGGGTCAATAGTACAGGTAATCGCATCATGAAAAGGAAATTAGCATTGTTACTTGTAGAGGTTATTATGGAAAGTAACCCCGGTCTAGTGGGTAGGGCCCATGATATTAGAAAGTGGGCAGTTTCATTGAGATTCTTACAAAAAAAATTCAGTCGATGACATAACTAACACTCGTGAGCTGGTGCCCAACCCCGAAAGGGGTTGAAATAGGGGAGCCGCCAGAAGCGGCTCTCTAGGGCCTTTCCTAGTTGATGCTGAGAGGATTGGGTTCTAGTCATGTGGTGATGGGCTATCAGAGTGAGAACTGAGCGATCTCTGCCATACCCATAGCTTACTCTGACTGTTCCTTTTACTTATATATTTTCTAGATCTCAAGTGATGGCGTCTCTTCCGTGGATTGACCTCCCAATATACCAAGATTGGAAGCCAAAGCGTCAT
>JBAKBP010018733.1:0-46106 GCA_037953745.1 Lithodes maja
GTTAGATCGTGGACAGGTTGTTGATTTAACTGAAAATAAAGTGCAGTGGACTGATAATCTGAAAGCTTTACCTCTTCTCGAGTCTTCTGACTGTTGCAGATAGTTTTGCTTACTTTATAAATAGCTGTGCTTGGTCAATTCAAAGGCTAGCTGCATACAAATCAGCAGATGATGGCTACTTGATGTTTCGTGATGGGCATGTTGAGAACATTACATTAGGACATATCAAAAATAATTCTTCACATTGCTATATAAAGGGCCAAGTGAAACCAGAACAGAGACAGACCGCACAACGATATCCAACCTGGCTGCTAGTGTACCAGTATGATACAACCATAGTGTCTGCTGGCTGTGTTGCTGCGTAAGTATATTTTTATTGTTGGTACAAAGCCTAAATATTTCATTGGAAGTGTTTGGTGTTGTGGTGAAATTAATGAAAAATATTATTATTATTAAAATAGGGATTCGCACCAAGCCTAAAAAGACTATGTGGCACCAAAAGAAACTTTGTGGAAAAAAAAAAACATCGGAAGTGTTGTGGGGCTGGGCGCAATACGGAGTAGAGGAGAAGAAGACTAGGAAACACTAATTAAAGAAGCTGAAGGAGACGGGTATGGAGGAGAAACCGCATAAGATGTGGGAGGGAGAAAGTGGGGGACTCTCTAAGCATATCGGCTAAGACAAGGGGGCGATTAAGGGAGGATATGAAGGGGAATGCCTGCCATCGGGCATTGGAGAAACGCGGACAGTCGATCAGGAGATGCTGGACAGACACTGGAATATGGCAGCAAGGACAGAGTGTGGGGACATCACAGGACATCAAATGACCATGCGTGAGCCTGGTGTGGCCGAGCCGAAGACGGGCTAGAGCGGTCTCCCATCGACGATTGCGATGAGAGGAAGACTTCCAAGGTAGGACGGAAGGTTTGACAGAACGCAGTTTGACATCAGACACCCTCATGGAGGTCCATTCGTCCTGCCAGCGCTGACGTAGTAATTGAGTAACACGCGGGAAGTAATCAGATGCAGGAATATGTCGTGGCACGAGTCGGTGAGAGGTAATAGCAGAGCGGGCGAAAAAATCAACCCGCTCATTGCCAGGCACTCCAACATGACTCGGGACCCAACAGAAAGACAGGGACTTCAATTTAGTAGCGATGCGGAACAACCATTCTTGAATCTCCAGCACTAAGGGGTTAACAGCGGGAAGTTAATGAAAAATAGATTAGGCTATCCCAAAAAGTTAATTGATAACTAATTTAGCCTATAGCCTAGCCTAGGCTAGGCCTATGCAGCAATACTTTAGCCTGGTTATTTCTGAAGCATACAGTCACCTAAATAATTATACTTGGCTATATTTTGCATAATTTTGAAATGGTAGGCCTACTCAGGTACTGCCACATTGATTCTAATAAATGGCAAGAGTTGTGTTATCGGGTGTAGCCTTCTCAGGGTGTCAAACGAAAGCCGAATCCATTATTTTTAGTCTTTATTATTGTATAGCCTATGTGAAGATAAAAGATCAATATTTACGAGATGCACCACAGCTATTTTCAAGGTTTAGTCTACTATTTTTTTTTTTTTTTTTTTTTATGATTTACAAGTTTTCTATAATAACATTATTTCATGGAAATTAGTATTTACCCATTATCCAAGAATCTGAAAACACAGCCCCCGATAGTGGGAACTTGGAAGGGTTATGAAGAATAGGGATATCGAGGGTTATAAAGCGTATAAAGCAAATATACAGTGTATTGCGTTTTAAAATAAAAGTTGGGTTTTCTAAGTACTTTCCACATGCCTTCTCTATCCACTCAGTCATAGGCCTTCTCCAAGTCCATAAAGGCAAACTACACCTTTTTGTTGCTTCTCCAGATATTTCTCCACAACACAATTCAGGGTAAAAATCTGATCTACACATCCTCTTCCCTTCCTAAAACCTCCCTGCTCGTCGCCTATCCATTTCTCCGTTCTCACTCTCTCAATCACTACCCTACTGTACACCTTCCCTACTACGCTTAAAAGACATATTCCTCGGTGGTTACCACACATTCCTCTCTCCCCTTTGCCCTTATATAGGGAGACTATTATGCCAGTCTTCCAGTCATCGGGTGCACTCCCCTTCTCCCATGCTTGTTTGCACATTTTCCATACCCATTCGATCACTAGCTTACCACCATACCTCAACATTTCCCCACTTACTCCATCTGTTCCTGGTGCTTTCCCCAACTTCTCTTTCATGGCTTCCCACACTTCTGACCTCCTGATCCCCACCTCCTCCTCCACTACTTCTCTTCTTCTCCCTCCCATACCATATCCAACTATGTTTGCTGGCTCTTCATTCCTTACATTTAGCAACTCGTTGAAGTACTCCCTCCATCTTTCGATGCTCTCTTGCTTCTCGGCTAGCATTCTCCCATTCTTATATTTCACACCCTTACTGTTTCCTTTGCTACCTTCCCTAACTCATTAATACATATACAAATTTGTGAAAAATGTGAATATCACCGAAGTTCTCCAAATTCACAGAAAGATTCTATATTTCCGGAAACATTGCCACCCTTTGCACTCCCCGCTCAAGAGTAGGTGCCCTGATGTTGCAGGGACTTCATTGGACAGTTACTACAGATTGCTAGACAGCGCCGTCCACCCCAGCTCTGTCGTCTCCCAATAACACACACTGGCTGGCCCGAGTCTCAAACCCTCAACCTCTCGGTTTGCAGGCGAGTGCTCACCAACCGCGCTACAGCCTCTATTATGTCAGAAAGCACCTTATACCACTCAGGAGCTGCATATCAATGTATATTTTCGCTACTTCGACATGCTTAGCAAAAATTTGGAGTCTAAGACCATGAACTTGACAAGTGTCGGAGGTAATATATATTTTACTGTATTTACTTTGTTGAGCAATTATTAGTTTGTCATTTTTTTATATCTATCTATCTATCTATTGCCTGACAATTATTATTTGATCATATTTTTTCTCCATGAATTGCAGTGTTTATATGGAAAGATTTTAAAGGGAAGAGATTTTATACTTATATGATGATTATGCAGTTTTTTAATGCCATGCACTCCTTTGATGACAGGGGTGTGCCTTTGTTACAGGGACTTTACTGGACATCGCTGGAACCGAGTGTCCATACTCTTGACATCTACCAATGGTACAGCCTAGGATCGAACTGCCAACCCTTCAATAAGCAGCCAGAAATGCTACCGACCATGCCATTACAGTATAACATTTTCACAGATTAACTTTAAAAGACCAAACAATGTATATTTCATATAGTTGTTGTTGTTGTTGTTCCCTAAGCTGCCTGGCCGAACAGCCCCGAGTCCCTGAGGAAGGCCATGGCCACGATCGGGCTTTCCCACAGAGCTCTCATTGAGTGTAGGTTGTGTTGTTGGCGTAAGTGGTTGTGTGAAATGCAGTCTTCTATGATGTGTTTAATGGTATGGGGTGCTGTGTTACATCCCGGGCAGGCGTCGACAACGGAGTCATCCAGTCTCTTCTGATAGCTCAGGAGAGCTGGATGGTGTCCGCATCTCAGCCTGGCCAGGTGAACTCTGTCCTCGCGAGGGAGGGAGGATTCGGAAGGATGGATTTCGGGAGGTCGTGCATGCAGCTGCGTGTCGTCTGTGAGTGAGTGGATGGATTGGCGAGAGATATGAGTATGGATGTGCTTCTGGAAGTTGGTTCGGGGTGGGCAGGGAGGGAGAGAGGACAATAATTGTGTGTGATACCGTGTGCTGGGTGTTGTTTTGATATTTCTTGGTGTCTGTGGGTGTGTTGCCATGTAGTTTAGTGGGTGGTCTTGGTTCGTGGAGGCTGCTGCCAGGAATTGAGTGCCTCTCATGTCCAGATGGTCTTTGACTTTGAGGATTTTTGTTTCTTGATGTAGATGATCTGTGGGTGTAGTAGCCTGTGCAGCCTGTAATGATCTTCAGGGCTTTGTTTTGAATAGTCTGTAAGGTCTTATGATGTGTTTCAGCTAGGTTAGAAGCCCAGGCTGGGCTTGCGTATTCCATTACTGATCTTATGTATTGTTTATATACTGTGGTGGTAGTTTCTTTGTTGTGTCCAAATTTTGTGTGAGCAAGTGACCTGAGGGCGTTAAGTCTGGGTGTCAGTTTCTTTTTAATGTTTGTGGTGTGCTGTTTGAATGTCATATGAGTATCATATGTTACTCCTAGGATTTTGGGTGTGTGTGTATGTGTTAGGGGTGTGTTGTTTATGGTGAGTTGAGGGATGTATTCGTGTTCACCTGTCCAGCTTGTGAGCAGGGTTGCGGTGGATTTGGCTGGGGCTAGATTAAGTCTGTTTGTAGTGCACCAGCCATGTAGTGTGTTGAGATAGGGTTGAAGGAGATCTGTTGCTCTTCTTGGGTCATGGTGTGTGCATGTGAGTGTTATGTCATCTGCATAGGAGGCTAAGTTTATTTGGGGAGTATTGGGTGTAGTTATATCGTGCATGTACAGATTGAAGAGTGCGGGCGATAGGACGGATCCTTGTGGGACTCCGTTTGGAAAGTTTCTGATTTTAGATGACTGACCGGCAAAAGATACGTGTGCACATCTGCCTGCTAGGAAGTTGGCCAGCCACCTTTTTGTGTTGTTGTGCATGTTTGTGTTGTAGATTTTGTTTGTTAGGTTGTGGCGTGGGATGGCATCGAAGGCTTTACTAATGTCGAGTGTGGCTAATAGTGATCTGTGTGGTGGTCTAGCTGAGTTGATGCCGTCAAAAGCTCTTTGTGTAAGGTCTGTGAGAAGAGTGTTTGTGGAGTGCAGTGGCCTAAAGCCATGTTGTGTTGGAGCTAGGGGTAGGTCGGGTGGAATTAGTTGTAATACTAGGCGTTCCATGACTTTGGAGGGGGAGCAAAGGAGTGTGATGGGGCGGTGTGAGGAGGGTAGCGTGGGGTCTTTGTTGGGTTTGGGGAATGTGATGATGATACCATGCTTCCAAATGTCTGGTATTGTGTTGTGTGAATAGCTGTAGTTTGATATGTTAGTGAGTGTTTGTATGCCTTGTGGTCCCAGGTGTCTGAGGTGTATGTTGCTTATGTTGTCTAGGCCACAGGCGGGTGAGTGCTTGAGATTGTTGATGATATGCTTTGTCTGGTGATTGGTGAAGGGTGTATAGTCAGGGTCTGTGGGGAATTGTCTCTTACGTCGGATGACACGTCGGTCGTCTTTGTGAGGTTTTAGGTGGCTGACATGTGAGAAGTGATTGATGAGAGTGTTTGCTTGTTGTTTACATGAAGGAGTAGAGTCTGTTGTTGTGATTGCAGCATGTGATTGTGTTGTGTTGTTGTTGGAAAGTGTGATGCTGTTTAGTGTTTTGTAGAGTTTTTTGGGGTTTGTTTTGTGATCAAGTGTTTGTAGGAAGTTATTCCAATTTAGTTTTTGTTGTTAGTTTGGGTGTTGAGTGCTTGAATTTGTTGTGTGAGGTCTTGTGTGTGGGGTGCTGGGGAGTGTTTTAGTGTGTCGCGTTGTCTGATGAGGTTTTGAATTTCTGGTGTGAAGTTGGGGTTGTGTCTTTTTCTGTTACCTCTTGGAATGTGTTTCTTGTCAGCGTTTTGGATAGTTTTATTGAGTATGTGTACAGCATTGTTGATGTTAGTGATGGGTGTACTGTTTAGAGTTGTGAAGTGTTGTTCTGTCTCATTTGTAAATGCTTCCCAGTTAGCTCTTTTATAATTGGTGTATGTGTGTTTGTGGCTAGCTGGGGTGAGTCTGGTTTTGGTGGTGATAATGATCGGGAGGTGGTCAGAGCCTAAGGTTCTGACCACCCTCCAGGATGTTGTGGGGGCGAGTTCTGGGGAGCAAAAGGTGATGTCTGGAGATGATGGTTTATAGAGGGCTTGGTGAGGAATATGGGTATGTTGATGGATGTCGTTAAGGATGATGAGGTTATCTGTTTGGTTTTGTAGTACCAGCCCTCTGTCTGTGTCGGGGTTGTCGACAAACCAGGCCGACGTCTTGGCGTTGAAGTCACCACCCAGGATGATGTGTGGGGTGTTTGTGATGTGTTGTAAGTGTGGTCTGTATTCATTTGGTACTGTAGGGGATGTTTGGGGAGGGATGTATGTGTTTATGATGGTTATGTTGGATTTGTTGCCAGTGCGTATTTTAATTGATTGTATTTCTGTTGTGTTATCATTTGGGGGGAGGAGGGATTTGGTTTGTACACTGGTTACTATGTATGATATTTCATTGTGTACCAGGGTGATGAGTCCACCGCCCCCGCCGACAGCCCGGTCTTGTCTGATGGTGGTGAAATTATGAAATGTGGGTGTTTTTTGTGATGTGCGGAGTTTTGTTTCTTGTAAGATGGCAATGTGTATGTTGTGTTGTTTGATGAAGTGTGAGAGTTCGTGTTTCTTTGTGTTAATGCCATCTATGTTCAATTGGAGAATGTTAATGTTATGTGCACAATGTATGTTGGGTGCTGCTGCACGAGGATGGGGTGGGGGTGAGGGAGGGGCTGGAGGTTGGGATGGGTGAGGTGGGGGTGGGGATTGGGGAGCAGGAGATGGGGGTTGGAATGGATTAGGATGGGGTGTGGTGTGTTGAGTTGAGTGGATAGTATGGGAAGGTTAGGTGGGTTAGGGAGGAGGTGGACAGGTTTTAGGGGGGGGGGGGAGTGGATGATATGGGAAGGCTAGGTGGGTTGGGGAGGAGAGGTGGACGGGTATTAGGCGAGGGATTTGACTGGGAGAGGGAGGGGCATGAGGAACAGGTCCAGGTGTTCGTGTAGTGCTTCTTGGAGGCAAGTGTTGTACAGGTGAAGTGGGTCCAGTTCCTGCATGAATTGCAGAGAACTGAACCCTTAGTGTGGCGACTCGAAGTGATGGGTTTTGAGCAAGTTGGACATATGTATGTGTACGTGGGTCCTGGGTTGCTCTCAATGTCTCCGGCTAGAAGAAGTCTTCGAGAAATGACAGCCGGAGAGTCATTTCTCGGTGTAGGAAAAACTGTGTGATGTGTGATGTGTGTGTGTGGTGTGAGAGGTGTGGAAATTCCCGGCGCGACCGAAGCCACTCCAAGGACCCGTGACCCCAGAGGGGGGGGGGGGGGGGGGGGGCAGGGGATAGTTGTGACGGTTTGGCTCCCGAAACTGCTCCCCGCGGCCGGCATCCGGTTGTCCTCCACTGGTCGATTGATCTTGTCTCCGGCCGTGGAGGGTCGGCAGCCATCCGCGGTTGGCAGCTCCGGGAGGTGGTCCCACGGCGTAGACGCCGCCACATCAGGACCTTCATATAGTTTATCTTGTTAGTGATAGGGTAGTCAGTAGTCTCAGTTTTCTATGCTAGCGCGAACTCCCTTCTTGAGTTTGGACATTTATTTCCACTCTTTTAAATCGAACCGGATATCTAATATTGGTTCATCCCACAATTAGTCTGAGAGAGAGTACTGTAGGTTCACTGTAGTATATTGCAAACTTAAATACCGGTATCACTTATATAAACCCCGGAATATTTCCTGTGTGGTGGTGACTTTTTGTAATATTGTATACAGTATAATGCAAATAAAGATTGGTACTCACTTCCAGCAATGCGTTTCTATTTTTTCTATGATACTTATTTTGTGTATTCAAAATGGTTGTATAGAATCCAAAAGAAATATGAAACACATTGCTCCAAGATTTTGCCTGTATTTCAAACATATGAGGGACACAAAATGTGCAAATTATGCAGTACATAGGCCTACAGAATAAAAATCTGAATGATAAAACTTTCATAAGAATTCATTCCTGGTGCTACTATCCTGTTTGGTGTTGGGGTGAAATACATAAACAATAGATTATATATACTATATATATATATATATATATATATATATATATATTTTTTTTTGCCAATGATAATTTGTCAACTTTGCTCATTACTTAACAATTTAATCTGCTTGCACAAGATGCTATTTATCGGTAATTTAGTATGATGTACCATATTTCACATCATTATCATATGTCCATAGGTTAGCATCTATACAAGTTTAAAGACCGTTTTGTCCAGAGAATGTGGTTACATTCTCACGTCCTAAATGGCGACTTTCCAGGCGGCCCTGTCAAGGGCTGCTTCTGTTGTCAAGTTCGGACCGGAGTACCCACGGTATAGTAACAATAGAAGGTAGACGCAGTGAATTCTTGAACTCGTATACATAAAGGCTTCTAAAAAGCACTAAACAGACTTTTATTAATTATTTTTATTTTGTGACTTCACGCTCAACCATGGTACCGTCATAATATAAGATATAGTTGTCGGAATAACGTTGATTATTCTATAAGCGAATATTTAGTGAAATATTCGTATACCATCGTGGCTAGTTTGGTTCCACTAAAGTGTTCTCTCTGGCCGTCAGAGGGCACCACCGTCCGTTCTTCTCCCCCCACTCCGAGTCCCAGCCACCATTTCGCTTCGTAGAAATCTATGTTCCCTCTAGCTGGCCATATACTTATACAAATCATCTCTCCACATCCCCTAGGCCTTCATACACCCTCACACGCCATCACTGGGTGAAAGTTGATGAGTGTCAGAAGCAAACTACGTGAATTTAAAAGAAGTTGAGCAAGGGATAAACGAGAATCCGTTTAGGCCTACCCTTTCTCCCGACCCGACGAATCGAAAATCACCAACATCTTCTAAATATCTTTTCATATAAACTACACATATATCAAATAACAATGCTAACATGTAGATTGGGTCCTACTACAATAACATTATCGATATCAATCGACGTTACTCTACATATTAGGCAATTAGGTGGACAAAAATATCATCGCATTTCCGCGGTAAAATATGAAGCGACGTCGGCTATATACTACCTCGTAGCCGTATATACAGGGTGATTCAGTAACCCTTTTCATAAATTTAATGGCAAATTCGAGAGACAAAAATAAGACTAATTTACTCTATGACCCTTAGGGTGAGTCTTTGATATGATGGAGATGTTACACCTTTAAAGTTATCGATAGATAGAAAAGAAGAAAATCTAAGGAGTGAGAATGAAAATGTGGTTGCTAACTGGCAGGGTAGTGTAACCAAGACTTGGTATCAAAATGTATACTGTAATACTGTATTGTAAAGTATTTGTAAATAAAGTATGTACAAACATGAGATCTTCATTAACCATACATTTATTTATGATAAAATAATAACAAAAACCAACATACTGTAATGAGAAGCTTTAAAGCACCACATGAAACAATTACTGTACAAACCATCAACAGCACCAATCAATAATAATAACAATAAATTTCACAATACTGTATAAATAATTAATGATAACATGCTAATGACATAACTTGACCTAATAATAATAATAACAATAATAATAATAATAATAATACAACTACGACTATTACTACTACTACTACAGCTACGATGAATAGAGTATTAATTATGATGATGGTGATAAAATGCTAATTTTCTTTTGAGCATTGAGACAACTGCTACAATATGCAACCATTTATATACCACGTGTAAGCAAAGAAACAATCTTTAGATTCATGTACAGATTGATTCCAGATTCATTAAGACGAGCGGAGTATCAAAGCTCAAAGTCGGCAGGAAGATCCCTCCTCCTTCACTTACCCCTCTTCCACCACTTACTCCTCCTCCTCTTCCTCTTACTTATCCTCCGCCGCCTGCTTCTCCCCTTGCTACTACTACTAATAATACAATGATTATTAATAATAATGATGATGATAATACAAATACAGTAGTAATGTACCTTTGTAAATTGCGAAACGAACTGCATCCAGCTACCGTATGCAGCCATTTTGATACCAAGTCTTGGTTACGCTACCCTGCCAGTTAGCAACGACATTTTCATTCTCACTCCTTAGATTTTTTTTCTTTTCTATCTATCGATAACTTTAAAGGTGTAATAACTCCATCATATCAAAGACTCACCCTAAGGGTCATAGAGTAAATTAGTCTTATTTTTGTCTCCCGAATCTGCCATTAAATTTATGAAAAGGGTTACTGAATCACCCTGTATATTCTTCAAATGCAAAAAAATAACAACTTTAGCAAATAGACTAGGGTCCTGTCACACTATATATGTCTATGTTTATCCATGTCACTTTACATTTTCGGTGGAAAACGCAATATACCGACCCTGTTAGAAGACCATATTTAGGCTAGGGAGACGGTACACAGGAGTCATTGAGTGACGTCACAGAGGCCCAAACAAGTGACTGTCGTGGTTCCAATACTACCGCCATGCGCCTACCTCCTAATGTTACTATACCGTGGGAGTACCCGAGCCACGTCATTCTAGGTCCACTCCCTACGCGCATCTATATTACAAATGTTTAAGAAATATTGCACAAATAGTACTAACACTAATATATATTGTTTCTAATAATAAGGAATATATAGTAAACATTTTACAATAATATTGCACAAATAATACTTAAACTAAAATATATATGGTAAGATGTTTCACTAAAAGAAAAAATAATTATTCATATCTGTGTACTTAATTTTACAGACTTACACTTCCTTTGGTCAGTACAATGCTTAGCACCATTATTATTTACACATGATTTAGATAAATTTCATGTATTTATGTAAATACTCAGGAACATACTGGTACCCCATAAATGTATGTACTGTACTGTATAATACTCAGGTATATAGGCTACCCCATTGCTGGGGGAGAATTTGAAGATGAACATCTTGAGTTGGTCTGGTCATGTGGGACATATCATACATAATTATATACTGTATATACATATATACAACTTTAAAGACCATTTTGTCCACAGAGAAGTGGTTACAGTCTCACGTCCTAAATGGCGGATTTCCAGGCGCCCTGTCAAGGGCTGCCTCTGTTGTCAAGTTCATTATTTTTAAAATCGGACCGGAGTACCTGATCCCACGCCATTCCAGGTCTACCCCCACGTGCAGCTCTCCCCAGTGGGAGTCCTCTCATGGTCAAGAGTGGCACCAGCTCTCTAAACTTCACCCAGCCACTTCTGACTCTAGGAATGGAGCCAGCTTCAGCGCCACCTCCGGCGGAAACTGTATCGCCCAAATAGCAGAAACACTCCAGCGTTTCACTGTCGAAATCAACACTAACAGGCGGATCACTATAAAAGAGATGAGAGAGGTGGAAGGGTAGAGAGTGAGAGATAGAGTAGGAGGCGGGATTTAATTGAGGTAGCCTATAGGCCTATGAGTGAAACTGGGCAACAGATGGAGGCAATGCATTCATAGCAATGCTCTCCGGGATCAAGGCACCTTGCAATAACTAGATATAAATATGTTTCATAAGGTCAACAACAGACATGAGAAGTACAGTACTGTACAGAAAAAGTTAAAGATAAGTGTGTAGTGAGAGTTGGGAATATCTGAGGCAACAGTACAGTGTATTGTGTGGCAAAGTGGACAAGGATGATTACCATACAAAAATTTGACAATAAGAATGTAATGCATAAATGCGCGGTATTTCTGTGTATCCTAGGTTCAAGTCCTTGGAGTGCCACATGTATTTGTTGATTTCATTAATTGAGTTTACAAGTAAAGTTGGTTGGTGAAAAGATATGAAATACCGTTTTTTTTTTTTTTTTTTTTTTTTTTAATGAAATTGGGAGAAATACTAGGCACCTACTTGTGTATGTATATATATATATATATATATATATATACAGCATGTTGCACCTGATGCACAATTTCAGTTCTTGTGTTTCAAACGCTTGACAGGTTTCCGTTGCTTGACTTTATGTTTTAGCAAATGTTGCTCATTCTCTGAATAAAATAATAGCCCCTTTAGATTACATAGAGCAGCAACAAGTTGAACTATCATGGATGACATTGATTGAATACTTGTAGGAATCTGGTGTTTAAGAATTCGCCAACATTTCACTCTCTGTATTGCTCTCTCAACGTGTATCCGGAGACGAGCAATAATCCTTGTTCTGCGAATTTCACTCGCATTGAGCCGCTTACCCTTGCCACCATCTTTTGAACAGTTCCTGGTAAATGGAGGGGCAATGAGAGTGGTAGACTGCTTTAAGAGAAGATCTATTTGGAACCCTCTATCAGCCATGACACAAGTCTCCCTCTTCTATCTTTTCAATAAGACCACTATGCTGTTATATATTTGTCAGAAACATTGCCTGACCAAAGATCAATCACAAATGTAAAGGCACCAAAAGGAGCAATACCAAAGAGACACTTATAAGTGTCTGGGAGCCTGGAGGCAGTTTCTGCCATGGCCATCCCTTTTGAGGCGCTTCCTCTGGAAGCGGGGCGTCAGATTTGATGATGATGATGTGTGATTTAAACTGGGAATAGGTCTTGTATTGCTCATCTTTGTTTCCAGGTTTGTCAATATAAAATTCTTTAGTCAATGATGATTCGGGTATTGGGGAAATATTGCCTGAATTCCGTAGGCATCCATCATTTAACTTGGTCTTGTGATGGCCATACAAGAAGTACAGGCACCAGAGTTTGGTGGAGATAGGCTATCCAGGTAAATATGATAGAAGTGACTGTTGCTGCACTCACTTCAAACAAGTCAGCCAGGATAAGAAGAGGCAGGTCCAAACGTTGTTCACAAACCACCTTGAACTGATGTTGGAAAGTGTTACTGGTCATTGACGCAATACACTGTCCAGCTGGCTGAGCAAATAGCATGTTGGTTGAATTATACCAATTCTTCAGATCTACAATGCTATCAAAATTTGATCATAGTTAATTCTGCCTTTAAATCATAAAAACTACATTCCATTTATAGTAATGTAGGTGTAAAAGCATTATAGATTATGCAATTTTCCAAATTCATGTTTGCAAATGTATTATACTAACTATCTATCTATCTATCTATCTATTGCCTGACGCCGTGATCCCCGAAGGGGTGGCCACGAACGAACCGCCCCCATGCACCTGTCCCCAGTCAGTCGACGCCCCTCCTCCCAACCAGCACCGCCTTCATTCATGTAGTTCCTCACTCCATCCTTCCACCTCATATTCGGTCTACCTCTCCCCCTCTGTCCCTCCACCTCGCTCTCGTACACCCTCTTAGTCATTCTCTCGCTTTCCATACGTTCCATATGGCCGAACCATCTCAAGTTGTTCCTTTTCACACTTTCCAGCACATCTACCTCCACACCACACCTCCTTCTTACTTCCTCATTAGTCTGTCTATCCCTCCATGTAATTCCGCACGCACTCCTTAAGTAATTCATTTCCACTGCTCTCACTCTTGGTCTGAGTCTCTCAACCAACGTCCATGCTTCGCTTCCGTAAGTCAGTGTCGGGATTACCACACTGTCATGCAAGGACTTCTTCACTTCCATACTGACCACCCTATTTCTTGTTACTGCTTTTAGCGTTCCTACAACCCTCTTCCCCTGTTGTACCCTCTCCCGCACCTCTTCATCCATAGTCCCATCTTTACTCAACACACTGCCCAGATACTTAAAAGAGTTGACGATCTCCATAGCCTGACCGTTCAGCTTCATCTCACACTCTGTGACTTCACCCCTTTCGAAGACCATAACCTTGCTCTTCCCCGTATTTACCTTCAAATTCCGTTTTTCGCACACTGTTCCAAACTCATTTACCAGACCCTGCAACTCCCATTCATTATCACTCATCAGAACTGTATCATCCGCAAACAGCAGTATAGGTAGCTTCCACTCAATTCCCTCCCTTTTCAGCGATACACCAACATCCACTGCTCTTGATAGTATTTCTTTCATAACTCCATCCATATATACAGTAAACAACCACGGGGACATCACACACCCCTGTTTCAAACCAACATTCAGGTCAAAGAACTCGCTCTGCTCACTCTCCACACGTACTGCCGCCTTTGCACCCTCATACATGCTCTTCACTGCTTTCAGCAACTTGCCCTCTACTCCGTATATTCTAAGTACTTTCCACAAACCTTCTCTATCCACTCTGTCATAGGCCTTCTCCAAGTCCATAAAGGCAACATACACCTTTTGTTTCTTCTCCAGATACTTCTCCACAACACAATTCAGGGTAAAAATCTGATCTACACATCCTCTTCCCTTCCTAAAGCCTCCCTGCTCGTCGCCTATCCATTTCTCCGTTCTCACTCTCACTCTCTCAATCACTACCCTACTGTATACCTTCCCTACTACGCTTAGAAGACATATTCCTCGGTGGTTACCACACACTCCTCTTTCCCCTTTGCCCTTATATAGGGGGACTATTATGCCAGTCTTCCAGTCATCGGGTGCACTCCCCTTCTCCCATGCTAGTTTGCACATTTTCCATACCCATTCTATCACTATCTCACCACCATACCTCAACATTTCCCCACACACTCCATCTGTTCCTGGTGCTTTCCCCAACTTCACTCTTTTCATGGCTTCCCACACTTCTGACCTCCTGATCCCCACCTCCTCCTCCACTACTTCTCTTCTTCTCCCTCCCATACCATATCCAGCTATGTTTGCTGGCTCTTCATTCCTTTCATTTAGCAACTCACTGAAGTACTCCCTCCATCTTTCGACTCTCTCTTGCTTCTCGGCTAGCATTCTCCCATTCTTATCTTTCACACCCTTACTGTTTCCCTTGCTACCTTCCCTAACTTTCTTGACTTCTTTCCAGAACAGTTTCTTACTCTCCCTCCATTTTACACTCAGATTCCTTCCAAATTCCTCATCTACTCTTCTCTTACTTTCTACGTTATACTAACTACACTCTACCAAATGTAGTTTCTATTAGCATAATCAAGTGTGCAGCCCACTATGTAAGTCCAGTTTGTAACACCCCAACTGATTTGCCTGTAAAATCATTATAACTAACTACATTCCCTCTACTGTACATTATTTACTAAAAGCATAATATACTAGAGAAATATGTAAAGAATAATCAAAGTTTCCAGTAACACAGTTTCTGCAGGCCTGCATGCTGCTGGATGGAAGTCTGGTTGACTTGTAGGATACAAATCACCTAAATCAGATGGAGACGGGTGATGCAGGTGATCCATTGAAGGTGATCTGGGAAGAACAAATCCTGCCCATAGGGCAACATACATTAATATATAATATTAAGTTTCAATGGTATCTATAATAATTCGTTGAATTCACAGAAATAATCATGAACATCATAGATTCCATTTACATTATTGTACCCATTTATTATGAGGAACCAATATGAGAAGTAATACCGCTATGTACAGTAGTACGGTAGACCCTAATAAGCAAGTTTATGGTCTGCAAACTGTGTAGTTGAGAATCAATGGGAAACATGTGTATACAGTATAACTAGCTAAATGGATTATATTTCGGAACATATACTGGTGAATGGGGTGAATTCAGACTCGGGAAGAGAATTAAGACATTTGGTAAAAATATATATTAATATTGATTATATTTAAATAGAAAATATTCGTTACCATATAGTTGTTTGTGTTGTTGTTGTTGTTCCCCATGCTGCCTGGCCGAACAGCCCCAAGGCCCCGAGCAAGGCCAAGGCCATAACCGAGCGCCCCCACAGAACCCTACCCGCCGACCACAATAAAGCCTGGGTGACCGAAGCCACTCCATGGCGGGGAGCTGAGGAGGGTGCGGAAACACCTGGGAAACCAAAGCCCCACCCAGGGCCCTGTGCCCCTCAGCAATTATGAAGAGAAAGTTGAGGGGCAAGGGGAAAATGTGACGCTTTGGCTTCCAATCTTGGTAGATTGGGAGGTCAATCCACGGAAGAGACGCCGTCACTTGAGATCTAGAAAATATATAAGTAAAAGGAACAGTCAGAGTAAGCTATGGGTATGGCAGAGATTGCTCAGTTCTCACTCTGATAGACCAGCCCATCACCACATGACTAGAACCCAATCCTCTCAGCATCAGCTAGGAAAGGCCCTAGAAAGCCGCCTTTGGCGGGGGGATAGCTCCCCTATTTCAACCCTTTTCGGGGTTGGGCACCCGCTGAGTTGTTTGTGTTATTTTTTATTATAGAACACTCTTTTTCCCAGCTATAAAATAGAGGTAAAAATTATGTTAAACAAACTTTTTAACACAGAGTTGGGACTTAATCCTAGGACTGCGGCAATCCTCATTTGTGGCTTGGTATTCAAATGTGCACAGAAACCGCGCTAGTGCTTGGAATAGTCTCAACATTACGTGACATACAGTACAGTGATCCCTCAAATTACGCGGGTGATGCGTACTGTGCTGTCGGCGTGTACGTTCGTTTGCGCGTACATGGGAGTTAAATATAAATGGGGAAAATAGGTATTGGTCTGGGTCCGATCGAAAGTTGTACTATTTCTACCTTTCATCACCTAAAAACCACAAATATATAACATATTTCTGTACAAATGTTTTATAACCTAATCTACCACACAAAATACATTTAATGTATAAAAATAAGACACAAACGTAAATGAACTCACATCGGTAGTGATTGAGCATCTCCGATGTTATGGATCAGAGCCATCGATCGATAGCACTGCGCCCAAAACGAATCGACCGAAATAATAGGCCTAGCCGCCTAGGCCTACTGGTAAAGTTTTGAGTCTAAAAGTAATACACCCTGTATAGGCCTATAGTTTCATATTAGTGGAGCAGATAACTGCAAATTTCAGGAGAATCGTTCAAATGGTGATGCAAGCATGAAATTTGGTACATGTACCCTTCAAGGTCCATTCTTCTCAGAAATACCGCTGGCCACGCGAAAATCCAAGTTGGCGGTAATTTTTCAAGATGGCTGCCGTGCCTGACCATATATTGCTTAATTCTTTTTTAATTATTACCTGGTGAACATTTTAAGAGAAAACTGTTTCTTGCTAACCAGATTAATGAGAAGCACTGTTTTAATCATTGTCATAGTCTATAATTGGAATTTTAGAATGGCATCCAAGATGGTGTCCATTAATTTCATATGTTCATATCTAAGCAACTACTGAACATATATACATGATTTTTGGTGTGCACATACATTCTTTGGGTCAGATAATCCAATGGAGCCATTTTCACATTTGTTAGTAAGGACTGAGGCACTGATGAGATCTTACAAATATAATAGAGTGATGTCAACACACAACCAGGGCACACTGGTAACATCGCTGCTGTGCAACTCAGCATGGGGTTCAGTGTCAGCTTATTTTACTGTACTATACTATAAGTTGTAGTGTAGTTTACTGTACTATACTATAAGTTGTAGTGTAGTTTACTGTACTATACTATAAGTTGTAGTGTAGTTTACTGTACTATACTATAAGTTGTAGTGTAGTTTACTGTACTATACTATAAGTTGTAGTGTAGTTTACTGTACTATACTATAAGTTGTAGTGTAGTTTACTGTACTATACTATAAGTTGTAGTGTAGTTTACTGTACTATACTATAAGTTGTAGTGTAGTTTACTGTACTATACTATAAGTTGTAGTGTAGTTTACTGTACTATACTATAAGTTGTAGTGTAGTTTACTGTACTATACTATAAGTTGTAGTGTAGTTTACTGTACTATACTATAAGTTGTAGTGTAGTTTACTGTACTATACTATAAGTTGTAGTGTAGTTTACTGTACTATACTATAAGTTGTAGTGTAGTTTACTGTACTATACTATAAGTTGTAGTGTAGTTTACTGTACTATACTATAAGTTGTAGTGTAGTTTACTGTACTATACTATAAGTTGTAGTGTAGTTTACTGTACTATACTATAAGTTGTAGTGTAGTTTACTGTACTATACTATAAGTTGTAGTGTAGTTTACTGTACTATACTATAAGTTGTAGTGTAGTTTACTGTACTATACTATAAGTTGTAGTGTAGTTTAATTTAGTGTCCCAAATGCTTTCTGACAGCCCCATATCAATTAGCTACTAGACAGTAGTTGGTAGTTAGTAGATAGAGTTAGATAGCCGCACCTGAATTGACAGGGTGTGCCAGCGCGGGAGAGCCGAGCCAAGGGTAAGGGGGCTATACATGACTTGCTCATGTACTTACCTGGATGGTGTACAGATCACACGGGACTTAAATGGCACTGGATGAATGATCGGGCTAGGTGTAGGTCACCCAAACCTAGTTGTATCCCATAAAGTAATGTGTGTGTAATTTCGTTAAGGTGGTAAAAGGATAAACCCTCGGCCTTAATCAGAAAGCAAAATGGCAGATTCAAAATCCATTTTTCCCATATAAGACAAACTGACTGGTCAAAATTTTGTCTTTGCCAGAAAGACAAAATAGGTGAAGATTTAACATCACCTAGAACCCATTATTCCCTTGAACATGACGGTTATGCCATGCTGGCTACCAACATACCGATGTTTCATGAAATCCAGGAAATGCCATTGATCGTGGATCCAACAAGGCTTGATGAAGGTGACGGCATAGATGCCACTTTGAGAAGAAATCAGGCAAAATACCATGTCAACTGCCGGTTGTTGTTTAACAACAGCAAGCTGAATCGCGCAAGGAAACGCCGATCTAATCGTCAAAGTAGTGAGTCTGAAGACAATCATGCAAAGCAACGTTGAACTAGCTATGATGGTCAAACTTGTATTTTTTGTGAGAAAGTGGCACCTGCATCTGATCTCAGGCAGGTAATGACCATGAACCTTAACAAGAGGCTACAAGAGTGTGCAGAGGCACTTAACGATGGCAAGCTTCTTGCTAAATTGAGTGGTGGAGATGCTATTGCACAGGAGCTAAAGTACCACAGAGTGTGTCTCAGTGCCCTCTACAACAGGGAAAGGTCCCACCTGAGAAACCTTGAGAAAAGCTCAAGTGCCACTGATCTGGAGCCAGATGTTTATCCATTAATTTTATCAGAGCTGGTGACACATTGTTGAAAGCAGAGTCCTGCTGACTGGGGATGGCAGAAGGTTGGTGAAGAATGGCACATCTTCTGGACAGCCAACTCCACCATAGCCAAGAGTTGCGAACAGCTGACCAAATGTGGCTGTAAATCAGACTGTCATGGCAGGTGCAAGTGCTACAGGCTGGGTCTCTCCTCTACAGCTCTGTGCACTTGCAAATGTGAGGTGTGAGTCTTTGATTCTATGGTATTTTTACTAATGTTATTTGTACTCAATGGATATGTATAAATGGTGTGAATTAGGCCGTTTCCTACGATATAATCTTCCTTCACTTTGTCTAGTTACTTATGACCCTGATGAGTTAATAATGTGACAAGTCTTTCTAATTCTCTGACCTCAAAAATGTAGGATTAGATGAAAAAATAATTTGTCTAGCTCTACTAATAGCCAAGATATCACAAAATTTGTCTTTAACCCCAGAAGGCCGATACACTACTCAAATAGCACAGCTTTAAATAGCCTTTAAATAGCCTGCTGATGGCTGCTATTTACTTGTATGACGTCACGGTACTTTTGCGGTAATTTTCACCGAGTTCCAATATCACCGAAACTACCGTGATGTCAACACAATGGGTTTAAGGAAATTTCACTATGGCAAAGGTGCGTAAACACAGAAAATCACGGAAAAGTTATTTTATTTTTTTTTTTATTTTTTAAGAGACAATGAACAGAGGAAGGAAAAACACAGATAAAACAAAAAGGTCCATGTGCCTAAAGGCATCCTCCATTCATAAAATGTTTGTAACAACTGGATTTAAACATTTGCAGATTGTAAGTTTGTGGAAAGCAATTCGAGGGAAGTGAATTCCAAAGAGTAGTAGCTCTGGGGATAAATGAATTCTGATAAGCAGAAGTTCTGCATTGTGGAGGAGAAAGTGTAAATTCATGGGCGCTCTCAGCTGCCCTAGTTCTACGGGGAAAGATGTGGAGAGGCGGCACAATTGAAGCAAGTTCCTCGGAACAATTGCTGTGAAAATATCTGTAGAATAATGCAAGGGATGCAACGTTTCTTCGTATGGATAATGTAGGAAGGTCCTGTGTGATTGCAGGGTTATTGATTAATCTAATAGCTTTATTTTGAATTTTGTCCAACTGCCTCAATGCAACCACTCCACTTCCACCCCACAGAGGTGAACAGTAATCCATCTGAGAACGCACATGACTTTTATATATCATAGCCAACTGCTCGTCAGTGAAGAATTCTCGAACTCTGTACAGGAGTCCCAGTTTTTTAGAGGCATTCTTAGCAATGCTTCTAACATAATGTGTCCAGCTCAAGTTAGTAGTTAATGTTACACCGAGAATGTCAATACTAGGGGTAGTGGGAATATTTACATCATTAAAAAATATATGGGAGTCAGTGAGATTCTGTCGGTTAGAAAATTGAATGAATTTGGTTTTCTGTGCATTAAAGGAAACTAGATTCTTTTGTCCCCATCCATCAATTCTAGAAAGGTTCAGAGAAATTGCAGTGTTTATTTTTGAATTTATAAGATCGGGTTGGGTGAAAGAATTGGTAAATGTGAAGGAACTGTGGAGTGTTGAGTCATCTGCGTAGGAATGTATTGGATTATGAGTGGTAGATATGAGATCATTGATATGAATGAGGAACAGAATTGGGGCCAAAACTGATCCCTGGGGAACACCAGCATTTATTGAGTGAAATTGAGAATAAAGGCCATCTACCATTACACGTATTTTTCTGTTATGAAGATAAGAAGAAATTAGTGGAACTAATGATGCAAGGCCGTAGTGTGACATCTTCGACAATAAGGATTGATGCCAGACTCTATCAAATGCCTTTGATATATCCAGTGCTATTGTATGTGTTTCACCATGTTGGTCTGTAGCTTGGTTGATTTGATGCGTAAGAAGGCAAAGCATGTCTGCAGTTGATCGACATCGTCTAAAACCATATTGCCTATCACTGATTAATTTATTATTCTCAAGATGCTTAATTATGTGATTATTTAATATAATTTCAAAGACTTTACCAAGAGTGGAAGTTATAGCTATTGGTCTGTAGTTTGATGGATCTGAAGAGGCACCTTTTTTAGGAACTGGATGGATGTTTGCTTCTTTCCAGGGTACTGCGAAGCATGAGGTATGAGTACACAGACGGAAATTTTTTGCCAATACAGGAGCGAGCACCAAGGAGCAATTCTTAAGTACTATTGGAGGAATTTCATCTGGACCAGGAGCCTTATCTACTGAGAGATTCTGCAAAATAGTTTTGACATGTCTGGTGTGGATAAGTGAGGGAATTTCAGGCGAATTAAAATTAAGTACAGGGACATCTTGATTTATTTCATCTAAGGTTGAGTTGGTGGAGAATTATCCGCAAGAAGGTTAGCTTTACCTCGTGGGTCACTTACAAGATTGCCAGTCGGAGATTTTAATGGTGGAATGGATGAAGCAGTAGTGAAGTTGGATTTAAATGAGTTAAGAGTAGACCAAAATATTTTGTTATAATTTGGATTATTTAGAAGTTTATTTGCCTGCTTGTGGAGAAAGTTTGATTTAGTTAGGTTTAATACAGTTTCGGCATGATTTCTGATGTTTCTAAAGTAATTAAAGGCTTCATGAGTTTTTGATCTTGTGTATGCATTGTAGGCTATTGCTTTTTGTTCAGTTACTCTAGCACAATTATGGTCAAACCATTTAGGTGAATTAGATCTTTTACTGTACTTTTGATGAGGAATAAAAGTTTCCATTCCAATTTTTACAAAATCTTGTATGTGGCTCAAGGTGGAGTGTGCATCATTAGAAAAGAAAGAGGTCCAGGGAATATCAATAAAGAAACCCTGAAGACCCTCCCAGTCTGCCCTATCGTAATGCCATTTAGTCACCAAATCAGGTTCAGAGTGGGAAGGTGTGGTAGGTGATAGACAGGTGGCCTGTATCAGACAGTGATCAGAAGATCCAAGCGGGGACCTCACTGTAACATCATAATTTTCTGAATTGGTTGTTAAAAATAAGTCCAGTAGGTGGGAATTATGATTAGAATTATCTGGTACACAGGTGGGTTGGTTGACTAGTTGAGTGAGATTAAATGAGTCTGCAAATAGCTCACATTCAAGACCAGCATCATAAGTCCTGGCTGAATGAGTGAGCCATTCAACATTATGGACATTAAAATCACCCAACACAGTGATTTCAGAAGAAGCATTTAAGTTGAGGACACTGAGTTGTGAGGACAGAGAATCAAAAAGACTTTGCTCTGGAGGAGTATTTGGGGAATGGTAGATGCAACATATGTATTTAAATTTGCCAGCAGAAATTAATTTGTATATAGAATAATCAAAATAGGGACAATTGAAACTAGTAACCTCCTCCAGGGCAATTTCAGATTTTGCGAAGCAACATACACCTCCTTTAGGTCTGAAATTTTGGAGCAGTTGATAACCTGGAAAATTAAATCTAGACGTGTCAGATGTGGATGTTACTTGAGTCTGTCAAAAAAAGGAGAGTAGGGGATTCTGCTTGAAGAAATTGGTGTACAGAATTGATGTTAGAGTGAAGTCCCCTTATATTGCTAAAGAAAAAAACCTAACGAAAACAAGCAATATCTCAGTAACTACTGGGCCTATGGAGCTGAATTTTTTTACGAGACAAAAGCTGAAAGTGACCTCTCTCACGTGGTTTATGACTCATTTCTCTATCTTTGTTCTTTGATTAGCTATTAAGCCATAAACACTACCGAAAATCGCCAAAAAAATCCGGCCTCCAAGGGTTAATGGCGGCCATCTTGGACGCCATCTTAGTTAAAGTCTAATATGCAACTGCTTTGGACAAAATTACCTTCACTTACCACGTTAGAGCCAAAAAAAAAAATGGATTGGACAGTATTCATGTATTTTTTCTTTCAATTAACTGACCCATAACAGTAGGGCTCAGTCAGATGTGTCGGCCATCTTGAAAAATGGTCGCCATATTGAATTTTTGCGTGGCCAGCGGTATGTGCTTTGAAAGTGAGCTTTGAAGAATAACTGTACCAAATTTCATGCTTGCATCACCATTTGAACGATTGTTTCACTTATCTGCTTCACTAGTTAGGTTCATGACAAATATATGGAAATTGTTGGGGTGATGAGGTATGTCCAAAACGAGACATTTCCACAACAAATGGGTGCTAAAATCGTATGAATGACATGAAAAATAGTAGGAAAAACCATGTTTTGTTTTGAAAACTTGCGCATGTGTTAATCAGAAAATTTAAAAACAAAAATATATAGGCTAGGGTTATACTGTCAAATTAGGCTATTTGCGAACGTAGGCCTAACTTCGAGCGTACGACTTATGTGAACAAGGCGACGCATACACCGCTAACACAATCTTTACCGAAAAATAATATATAGCCTATGCCTAATAGCAGTCTAGGCTATTTAATCACTTTCAAAGTCCAAAGACATGCAACTAGGCCTATGATGATGCCTCCTAATATGAACTAGCCTAGGGCCTACAGGCCTAGGCCTAAACCATTAAATATAAATTTGTTGGTGTATTGCTGAAAAGGGAAGGAAATGAGTGGAAGCTACCTATACTGCTGTTTGCGGATGATACAGTTCTGATGAGTGATAATGAATGGGAGTTGCAGGGTCTGGTAAATGAGTTTGGAACAGTGTGTGAAAAATGGAATTTGAAGGTAAATGCGGGGAAGAGCAAGGTTATGGTCTTCGAAGGGGGTGAAGTCACAGAGTGTGAGGTGAAGCTGAACGGTCAGGCTATGGAGATCGTCAGCTCTTTTAACCCGTACAGCCCAGCGACGCGTCTGACGCATCGGCGATGTATGTAACGCACAGCCCCAGCGACGCGTCTGACGAGTCACCCTAATTGCTCCGACCGTAACCTCAGGTGTAGCCACTCGAGAGGGCTCAGATTTGTATGGGAACTGTGTACATATCCCACGCAACCGTGCCGATGGTTGAAAACTCTCAAAGTCCACGTGCGTGCGCGTGAGCGCGCAATAACCTGTTTTTTTGGGGTAATTGCCTTCAATTTTTTACTCTTGTAAAATACGTTTTCGGGGGCTCTGTAGGACCATTCTTTAAGCTTTTTGAGCGGTTTTTCGTGGTTTTTCCTTCATTCCTAACCCATTCGCTATTGTTTCTGGAATAAAACAATTTTTTGAAAACCGGCCGGGTTCTGGTGAACAAACATTACAAAACTAGCCGGGGCTCCACGGGTTAAGTATCTGGGCAGTGTGTTGAGTAAAGATGGGACTATGGATGAAGAAGTGCGGGAGAGGGTACAACAGGGGAAGAGGGTTGTAGGAACGCTGAAAGCAGTAACAAGAAATAGGGTGGTCAGTATGGAAGTGAAGAAGTCCTTGCATGACAGTGTGGTAATCCCGACACTGACTTACGGAAGTGAAGCATGGACGTTGGTTGAGAGACTCAGACCAAGAGTGAGAGCAGTGGAAATGAATTACTTAAGAAGTGTGTGCGGAGTTACATGAAGGGATAGACAGACTAATGAAGAAGTAAGAAGGAGGTGTGGTGTGGAGGTAGATATGCTGGAAAGTGTGAAAAGGAACAACTTGAGATGGTTCGGCCAAATGGAACGTATGGAAAGCAAGAGAATGACTAAGAGGGTATACGAGAGCGAGGTGGAGGGACAGAGAGGGAGAGGTAGACCGAAGGAGAGGTGGAAGGATGGAGTGAGGAAGTATATGAACGAAGGCGGTGCTGGTTGGGGGGAGGGGCGTCGACTGACTGGGGACAGAGGTGCATGGAGGCGGTTCGTTCGTGGCAACCCCTTCGGGGATCACGGCGTCGGGCAATAAATAAATAAATAAATAGATAGATAGATAGATAGATAGATAGATAGACTAGGCCTAATAGCAGTCTAGGCTATTTAATCACTTTCAAAATCCAAAGACATAGGCTAGGCCTAGCCTAAGCGACTAGGCCTATGATGATACCTCCTAATATGAACTAGCCTAGGGCCTAAACCACTAAATAGCCTAGTATAGCCTATTTGCACATCACATTCAATAACATTGTTATTAATGTCATGTGTTAGGCTATACAGTAGGCTAGGCTAACGAAGTCTAGGCCTAAGCATAGCCTAACTAATTTGGCTTTTGTTTGGCACACTGCTAGCTAGTAACTAGCCTACCTAGATTATTTACATTAGACTAGGCTACTTCTACTTTAGCCTACTACTTACTGCCAGTGCCAGATGTCCATGTTTTGGGGAGAATGTGGGAGTTGGCGACAATCTCTTGACCTATATCTGGGACTTCACATGCCTCTTGAGGAATGACATAACTATCACTGGGCACTGTACAAGGATTCAGCTCTGGAACTGTGATAGGCTTGCTGGTTGTCTGGCAATTGAACCGCGAAGCACTCAACTTGTTTAGTGCTGACTGGGATCGAGGTTCTGTTGGTTTACCCCAGTTATTCCAGGCAAAGTATTTGGGATCTCCTTTTGGATCTCCCCACATATTGTACTGGTCAGGATCAAAATGTCTTGAACATAATTGTGATCTTCTGGTTACCTTCAGTTCATCTCTAATAACCCCCTTTTCTGTTGATACACCTCCTCTCCTGACAAGTCTTTTCCACCTTGCCAATGCAAAGGCGTCTTTGCGTGGCCATTTCACCCATGTTAAATTAGTCATCCATGGATATTTTCGCAAATTTCTAAGTTTGTCACTATGAGAAAAACACTCAGCTGCTTCACAAATGAACACCATGTCTGTAGGTACATTCAAATGTCAATTACTGTACATGGATTATTTATGAGCACTGCCCACTCTTGAACCATGTCGCCAATTACCCACAGAGCACCGCGGTAAACACTGCGTTCAGCGCCTCTGTCGGCCACTTTGGGTATTTACTGGTAGGGAGAATTAGATGTGGCTGGGGGAAGTTCAGAGAACTGCTGCCAATCCTGACCATGAAAAGAATGCCTCTCCCTCTGAAGGGAAAGGTGTAGGCCTCATGTGTTAGAAGTGCAATGACGTATGCCTCAGAAACATGGGCCGTTAAAGTAGAGGATGTCAACAGAATGGAACGTAATGAGATGAGAATGGTGAGATGGATGTGTGGGGCCAGGCTGCAGGATAGAATAACAAATGTTGAGCTGAGGAGACGTTTAGGTATAAAGAGTATTAGCGAGGTGATGCGTACAAGTAGACTGGGATGGTATGGACATGTGAAGAGAATGGGATCAACAAAATTGGGTGAAAAAATGCAGGTCTGTGATTGTGGAGGGAGCTGCACCAAGGGATGGACTGATGAAGACCTGGGATCGGACTATACGTGCCGATCTCAAATCCAAGAACTTGACAAGTGAAGCAGCCCTTAATAACAGGGTTGCCTGGAATGCCGCCATTAGGACTGTAGGACAAGACACTGAAACTGCACGTATGTGGAACACTCAGTCTTAAAATGTTATGTATGTTATGTATGTAGCCTATATATTTACAAGTGTGCCTGTTTTGGTCTATCCATGTTATAGGAAATAATAGATAATGGTAATGATATGCAATTTTTAAGTTAAATGTTATGCCTAGCTCTGATGTTATTGATAGGAAAGGTATTTGATTGATTGAATTGTTAACAAAGAGAGAGGCGGAGGCATGGATTCATGAGGTATGGGTGAAAGTAGTGTTGCGGTGGGAAGATGTGCACTGGCTGACCGATGACAGAGGTGCATGATGGAGTGTGAAGTGTGCCTTGGGCATTGATTGTGGGGTGATTGAGTGGATAAAGAGAAATGCACTGAGGTGATACGGTTATGTTCAGAGAATGGAGGAAAAAAGAATGCCAAGGAAGATACAGTACATGCAAGTCAGATGAATGGTGCAACTGGTAGTGGTAGAACACCTATGGTATGGCAGAAGAAAGTGGCGTCCGGCAATAGATAGATTTTCGAGTCCCGGGTCTTGATATGTCATCTGTAGAGGTCTTACAATTCTAATCTGATCCTTTTTCTTGAACATCATGCTGCCCGAGGTCAGCCTCTGAAAGTCTTCCAATGGACTGATCTGGAAAGAGAGTGGGAAAGTATGGTAAGTGATAGCATAGGGTGAATATAATTTTTGTTTATCCTTACATTTGCCTACCACTAATATTACAGTAGCTATTAACCTAAGAAGTGCGCATGGGGGGTATGAGACACCACACTCCTGTGCTGACGTATTTGAGCTGTTCCCATCACTAACATCGTTATTCTACCATAAATAGCATTAATACTTATCCATATGCACCTATTATAGGTTGATTATAAATGTATTAACCTGTTACAACAATAAAACAAGTGGAAACAGTGTTTGGATGGTCAAAATCGGCGATACAGGCCGGGAGTTACATAATGTATGGCTGAGGCAACCTCCCTGCCCTCCACCCCTCCCCTTGTCTGGAGAGACACTGTTCCGCAATAGTCTCTCTCTCGCTCTTTCCCACGCTTGGTAACAGTGATGACAACGCCCTGCTACCAACTCGCTAATGTTAGCACTAAAATAAACCACAGAATAAGGGAATAACAGGGAAAATAGGTGATAACTGAAGGAGGGGAGGAAAGTGGGGAAGGAGGGGAGGTGGAGGAGTGATATTTGACATGGCCCAGGGGCAAAAAATAAATAAAAACTGTTTTTTTTTTTGGGGGGGGGGGGGTGTTTTAAATGGATTTTTTGTTTCCCCTTACTCTTAAGAGTCTTCCCGCAGTCCGCCGGGGGAACTCTTAACCCGGGAGCTGCGGGGAGACTCTTAAGAGTTCCCCCGGCGGACTACGGGAAGACTCTCCTGAGTAAGTAAAATTAAAAATCAACTTTTGACATCGAAAAAAAAAAAAATATATTTTTATTTTTTTATTTTTTTATTTTTGTTTGGCCCCTGGGCCATGCAAAATCTCAGTCCTCTACCTCCCCTCCTTCCCCACTTTCCTCCTATCCTTCAGTTGTCACCTATTTTCCCTATTATTCCCTTATTCTGAGGTATATTTTCGTGCTAACATTAGCGAGTTGCAAGCAGGGTGTTGTCATCACTGATGGCAATCGAGTGCAAGAGAGAGAGAGAGAGTATCGATCGACTGTGTCTCAGTGGCCTTGGGGGAAATTGGCGGGAAGGTAGCTTGCCTCACCCATACATTATACAACTCGCGGGCTATATCTCCGATTTTGACCATCCAAACGCTGTTTTCACTCGTTTTATTGTTGTTTCAGGTTAATACCTTTATAATCAACCCATAATAGGCGCATATGGATAATTATTAATGCTATTAATGGTACAATGAATATTTTAGTGACGGAAACACCTCAAATACGTCAGCACAGGGGGACGTTTTCAATTACCCCCGTGCGCACTTCAGAGGTTAAGAGTCTCCCCACAGTTCCCGGGTTAAAATTATGGAATTTCTAAATTTGACATTATGCTGTGATAATTAAACTTGTACAGTACTATATATTTTGCACTAGTATTGAAAAAAAAAACACCGTATCAAGCCAAATGCAGTACTGTACTAACCAAATTCAGAAAATGTGTTTATGTCGAGTAACACAGATTTTCGAAAACACAGTTTTGACAACTTCATTGTCAAGTGCAAACCAATGATGCAGACATAACCAAAAGTATATAACCAGTACCGTACATTTAGTTTTTGTCCTAAGGTTTAACATGCAATTGTCACAAATACTTTATATCTTTTAGTCTTGGTTCTTGGTATAGTTGGCAATCAAACTTTCTGTGTGTTTACTGTCACTGGGGTGTTTATGGGCTTCTTGGTTCAATGTTATTTTAATACCACGAATTTTGTTGATATATTTGAAGATAAATATTGAATCTATATGCTCTAAAGATCATAAGAAAATTTGGTTCATTGTTATTTTAATACTACAAATTTTGTTGATATATTTGAAGATAAATATTGAATCTATATGCTCTAAAGATCATAAGAAAATTTGTTTTAACCCTCGGCAAAACCTAATAAAAAAGTATGGTACTACATTTTTTTTTTCGTAACAAGGTTGTCAATTCGGTACTTTCAGTCATCGATAGGTCTAAAGATCATATGAAAATGTGTTAAACCCTCGGAAAAACCTAATACAGTAAACCCTCGCCATTTCGGACCTCTAGAAGTCGGAAACCCGTACTAGTCGGACTGGCCACGGCCTCTCGGACATGCACTTCCGTATTTCGGACATTTCCGTCATCGTTCCGACAGTCTCTGACGTTGTCGGACTTTATATAAGTAATCGGAAAATGTCCGATATTATATAATTTTTTCAATTCCATTGCACTAGAAATGATTCAAAGATTACAAAAAGTCCAAATAAGACATAGTTATGTTAATGTATAAGGGAGTTACGTAGATGCATTAGAAAGATAGATAGATAGAAAGAGAGAGTTACAGAGGGGGAGTGAGCGATAAACATGAACTATTATGCGACGGACTTAATTGGTTCTGAAAAGACAAGATAGATAGAAAGAGAGTTGCAGAAGGGGAAGTGAGCGATAAACACGAACTATTATGAGACGGACTTAATTGGTTCTGAAAAGACAATAGATAGAAAGAGAGTTGCAGAAGGGGAAGTGAGCGATAAACACAAACTATTATGAGACGGACTTAATTGGTTCTGAAAAGACAAGATAGATAGAAAGAGAGTTGCAGAAGGGGAAGTGAGCGATAAACACGAACTATTATGAGACGGACTTAACCCGTACAGCCCCAGCGACGCGTCTGACGCGTCGGCGATGTATGTAACGCACAGCCCCAGAGACGCGTCTGGCGCGTCACCCTAATTGCGCCGACCGTAACCTCAGGTGTAGCCACTCAAGAGGGCTCAGATTTGTATGGGAACTGTGTACGTATCCCACGCAACCGTGCCGATGGTTGAAAACTCTCAAAGTCCACGTGCGTGCGCGTGAGCGCGCAATAACCTGGTTTTTTGGGGTAATTGCCTTAAATTTTTTACTCTTGTAAAATACGTTTTCGGGGGCTCTGTAGGACCATTCTTTAAGCTTTTTGAGCGGTTTTTCGTGTTTTTTCCTTCATTCCTAACCCATTCGCTATTGTTTCTGGAATAAAACCATTTTTTGAAAACCGGCCGGGTTCTGGTGAACAAACATTACAAAACTAGCCGGGGCTCCACGGGTTAATTGGTTCTGAAAAGACAAAGTAGACATTTTTATTGACTCTTTTTCATGTTATTATTTGTGTGCTATAAGGATAATATTGTTTTCAATTCCATCGCATTAGAAATTATTTATAGATTACAAAAAGTCCAAATAAGACATAGTTATGTTAATGTATAAGGGAGTTAGTTAGATGCATTAGAGAGATAAATAGATAGAGAGAGAGTGGCTAGGGGCGAGCGAGCGATAAAATACTAACATATACGAGACGGACTTATGTTTCTGAAAGACAAAGGAGATATTTTTATTTACTCTCTTTTTCATTTTATTATTTGTGTTAGAAGGGTAATATTGTTTTCAATTCCATCGTATTAGAATTGATTCATAGATTAAAAAAAGACCAAATAAGACATAGTTACATATTTGTATAAGGGAGATACTGTAGATGCAATTAAATATATATATATATATATATATATATATATATATATATATATATAAAAAAAGAAAAAAAAAAAAAAATTCTCTGGTGACGCGGACTTTCCTCTTCTAATTCGGAATTTTCCCTCTCTTAAGTCGGACATAAGTCGGACTTCGGACATCTCGGATTTTCGGTCATCTCGGACTGGGTCTCCCCCCAATTAGTCCGAGATAGCGAGGGTTTACTGTATAAAAGTATGGTACTAAAATTTAATTTTCGTAACAAGGTTGTCAATACGGTACTTTCCCGTTATCAATGTACAATCAAGCTGAAGATTGCAGAGTAAACACCATAGACTTCATAGACTTTTCTTTCACCTTCGTATAATCGACAGCCAATTTTTTTTTTTTTATTAAGGGATTAGTACTCAATCAGCGGGGGTGTGGGGGCGGCAGCCCCCACTCATAATACTAGGTTAGGTTAGGTAAGGTTGTTAGGTTAGGCTAATGTCTTTTCAAATCACTATCGAGGGGCTGTCTCAACATCGATCGATAGGCCTAATGGGGAAAATAGGTTTTCCCGAGAATTCTAATTAATTACAAACACTATATATTAATGCAAATGACCAATTTTGTTTATAAAAAACACTCAGAAAATTTGTGGTATTAAAATAAAAAAAATCCGAAAACTTGTTTTAACCCTCGGCAAAACCTAATAAAAAGTATGGTACTACAATGTCTTTTTCGTAACAAGGTAGTCAATACAGTACTTCCAGTTATCGATAGCTCTAAAGATCATATGAAAATGTGTTAAACCCTCGGAAAAACCTAATATAAAAGTATGGTACTAAAATTTAATTTTCGTAACAAGGTTGTTAATACGGTACTCTCCCGTTAGCAATGTACACTCAAAGTTGAAGCTTGCAGAGTAAACACCGTAGACTTCATCGACTTTTCTTTCACCTTCGTATAATCGACAGCCATTTTTTTGTTTTTTATTTACTAAGGGATTAGTACTCAACCATCGGGGGTGTGGGGGTGGCAGCCCCCTCCCATAATACTAGGTTAGGTTAGGTAAGGTTGTTAGGTTAGGCTAATATCTTTTCAAATCACTATCAGGGGGGGCTGTGTCTCAACATCGATCGATAGGCCTAATGGGGAAAATAGGTTTTCCCAAGATTTCTAATTAATTACAAACACTATATATTGATGCAAATGAACAATATATTTTATAAAAAACACTGAAAATTTGTGGTATTAAAATTTTAAAAATCCGGCTTCTTTCATGGATAAAATAATCTATATAGCCTACACTCTTACACCAGTAATTGTATAAAATATGATAAAATCTAGTACTATTGCTTCCCTTTCATCACAACACAATACTGTACAGTACCGGGTAGCCTAGTCTGTTTTTTTTGTTTTTTTTTTTCTTAATTAGGCTTAGCAGGAAATTGTCTGATCTGTTATTACTTCATATTTTGCAATTATTTTTCTTTATTGCATCGTATCTAATCATTGTCGATAGTATCAATTACTCGCTTTTGCGATTTCCTTAGTTTATTTGTTCAATAAATGTAGGTTATTTGTAGAGTAGTATTTGTTAGGGGTCACTTGACGCATAGCATAATACAGTAATAATAATAGTTCTTAAAGCTAGCGCATGCAGGATAGCCCAATAAGGCCGATTAGTCCTGTACTACTACCCCATCCCCTTGCTCATGAGGGACGGTAACGACTCGGTGCTTGTGAAAAATCTTTGGGTAGGATGTAGTGAGCGGGCGTACCGCCATCTTTGTTTACATTACGCGTAATGACGTTGGACCTTTCCCATCATGTTCTCGTCTATTTTAACCTAACCTAACCTAACCTAGTATTCATGTAGTAATGACAGGGGGCAAATAGCAGAAAATATAGCGTCGAAATAGACGGGAACGTAAGTGCGACCGCGGCGATCGCCCTATGTAAACAATAAAGACCGTACGCCCGAACTCTACATCCATCCCAAATCTTTAAATTAATGCGCCGAGCGTGGGCGCGATCCTGTGACCTTCTGGGTGGAAGTCCAAGACGCTAGTCACTACACCAGCGTTATTTTCACATAGCGATTTTGATTAGGCCTAGTTCTTTTGCATTTATCTTGTGTCGTCCCAGTTTTGGTTTGTTTATTTTGCAAGTTTTACATTATAATTTCCTAAAAGAACTTGCATTTTGTCTTTAGAATCCTATGTTGGATCATGGTTCATGTTCATTGCTTCCATATAGTAATTATATCAAAACAACAAACTTAAGAAAAAAGACAAGATGAAAGACCTTTCAGGACAAACTAAAAACAAATCAATAAGCCTAGAGTGACTGTAGTGACATTGTCGGTAGTGGTACACCCGGTAACTACATCCATCCCGGATGTTTTTGAGCAGCATGGTGTGCGGGGTAACCGGGGTTCAAGATAGCCTAGCGGTACGGACGGTCAAGTTGCTCCATGAGCCAGTCGTAGCTATGCTCGGCTTGAACGGGTCCGTGAGGCAGACCAATCCAACGAGTTACCCTCTCATTGCTAGCACGCTCTCGCTGTGTGAACCCATCCAGAACCTTTACAATGTGCTCCGGAGTATAAGGCATAGGACGTGGTCGACGGGCAGGAACAGTCGTCGCAGTCTTCTTGGCAACAACTGGCTGGCTTGGACCATTGGAAACTTTTGGTGTGACTGTCACAGGCTTATTCACGACCACTAGCTGGGTTGGACAGTTGGACATTAGTGGTGCAACTGTCACAACCTTATTTATGATCACTGGCTGGAAAGCCACAGCGGCCCCTACTTCAAGCCAAACAAATGGCTTATAAATGCTGGACCATTTTGGAGAGACTGTCATAGGCTGGCGTGGCTGGGTACGTCCAGTGTTTGGGACTGGAGGGTCAGCACGCTTCACCATCTTACGGGGAGGACCTTCCGTGCCTGAATTTTGGAAAGTAATTTTCTTAGGGGCAGTACCCACCTCAGGGTTGATGGTCAACACCCTCTTGATGTAGGCGTCACTGTAAGACATCGTTTCTTCTTATGTGAAGGGACAATTACCCGAAAAAGTCTAGGCTAGGCTAGGCCAAAATTACAAATGGCAGATTATCACTGATAACCTACTGTAATTAATTAACTTCTATCTTAGGCTATGTATCACCCTTAACTAAATTATATTACTTATATATAACTTTGGCCTATACCCAATTTAAAGCGCAGGAGACAACTTTATCAAGATGTTAACTCACTGAGGCTGCAACGCGAGTTTGAACAGTGTTTAATGATCTCGACTTTTTAAGGCGTCTTGCTCCACCTGTTCTGCAGTGTTACCAACTCAAAATATATAATTCTGCTAGATTAGCTCTAAGATATCGATAGAATTTCGCTAGCTAGTATAAAACATTGGACTATTGATTGATAAAAAGGCTAAAATATTTAGAATATGGAATAAAATGCACTATTTGTCTCAAATAATTGTTGATGTATGCTAAAATAATGCTGCTAGATTGAGGTAAAATATTCAATAGCTAAATTGGCAACACTGCTGAGGCAGGAAGAGCCCTGTAAAATGTTGAGACTTCGGCGCTGTAAAGTTTCGTTTCAACTACATAATGCTTGGCTTTGAAACTATTGATTAGGTTTGTATTGCATTGTGTAGTATTGCCACTCATAATTGAGTATTGATAGGTACCTATTATAGACTATTGTGTAAATTTAGCCTAGTGTATAATAAATGTGGCGAATACTATTACATACCGAATAACACTATTTAGGCTATACAGTATATAATTTTTTTTATAATTGCAATTGTAATTAGTTATAAAAGAAGCAATGGCAGTTAAACTAATAATTATAATATTAGTATAAACCACTGAACCAGTGTAGATTTTGATTTTCGTTAGTGTAAGAAAAAGAAATTTTAGCGGTAACCGAGATATTTTATGAATTTTTTGTTTTTTTTAATTTACAGAACCCATATGTGAATGTTTTCGATCAGAATGACGTGCAGGATTTTAGAGAGAATCAATAGAGTAAAAGAGACATCATATCGGGTTGTTTTCTTGGTTTTGTATATCTATATTAATTTTCTATAGCCAGTCACCGATTATGGCTATAGTCTATTCATTATAATTATTAGGCGAAAATGATAACCTCTTAACATCATTTAGCTCAAAATCTACTACCATTATTATAGATATCACATTTCTACCATCTGGGAAGGATCAGCCAGAGAAAAGAGCCCATTTGCTCTATGTTTTTATTTGTTTATTTATTTATTTATTATTATTTGTATTTTTATATTGTTAACGGGTCATGATTTCCACGTAATATATAGCCTATAATAGATATAATTTACCAGTCTTTTAATCTATAGCCTACATATTGACAACCTTGCTATACCCTGTTCCAAATAAGTAGGCTAAAACTCTTGAACATGAACCTCTATAACTCACAAACCACTAACGTAATCAAGCTCATATGTCTACCATTTGGGAAGGATCAGTCAGGGAATAGGCATGGAAAATCACGGCCTATTTTTTTTTAGCCTTTTTTGAGTTACAGAGGTGAGGGTTCACGATTTCTGGCATACCCTGAACAGAGTATAGAAGCTGAATTCTTAGGTAGATTAATTCTTGTGGAAAAGGGAATGATTGAAGCAAAAGAATTAGCAAATGACAGGAATGAATGGAGGAAGTTTGGTAGAGAGAGAGTACATGAAGGTCTCTATCTATTTCTTTTATCCTCCCCTTTTCCCCAGCTAACCGAATCCCACAAGGACCCCAATGGAAATACGCCTAATGGCCTTATTGGGCTATCCTTAGTTGGAATTATGCAAAGCTGGTACATGTCATATTTGTAACATACTATGTGGTACCAAGTCTGTAAATTGCTAACTGAATAAATATTATTATTATTATTATTATTATTATTATTATTATTATTATTATTATCATGTCCTCTAAATCGAAGCACTTGGAGAACAGATAAGTCTTCAACTTTGTTTTGAAATTCTTGATAATCTCAGTCCTCCTGATGTCTGGCGGAAGGCTGTTGTACAATCTCGGGGCGGCGTATTTAAAGGCACGAAAACCAACATTCGAAGAACATCTCGGTTCAAACAGCGTTATTCCATCCGTGGCCCTCCGTGTATTAACGCCCTCCAACGGCTGCATCACTTGTAACAGTTCTCCCAAATACGGTGGGCAGCCAGTATTCAGTGCTTGATGAGTCAATACGCACAACTTAAATATGATTCTGGCTTTTACAGGTAACCAGTGGAGCTCAATCAAAACAGGAGTGATTCGTTTTCGACGTGAAACTCATCTAATAAGTCTTGCAGCCCTATTCAAAATCATCTGTAACTTCTTCAGCTGGAACTTTGGCAGCTCATAGTAGATTGAGTTGCAATAATCCACTCTTGAGACCACACTATTTATAACTAGTTTCTTAACAGTCTTCATCCAGATACTTCTTAACACAGGCAATATTTCTAAGATGATATCCGGTGATCTTAACAATATTATTTATCTGACAGTTAACCCGGGAGCTGCGGGGAGACTCTTAAGAGTTCCCCCGGCGGACTGCGGGAAGACTCTCCTGAGTAAGTAAAATTAAAAATCAACTTTTGACATCGAAAAAAAAAAAATATTTTTATTTTTATTTTTTTATTTTTTTATTTTTGTTTGGCCCCTGGGCCATGCAAAATCTCAGTCCTCTACCTCCCCTCCTTCCCCACTTTCCTCCTATCCTTCAGTTATCACCTATTTTCCCTATTATTCCCTTATTCTGAGGTATATTTTCGTGCTAACATTAGCGAGTTGCAAGCAGGGTGTTGTCATCACTGATGGCAATCGAGTGCAAGAGAGAGAGAGAGAGTATCGATCGACTGTGTCTCAGTGACCTTGGGGGAAATTGGCGGGAAGGTAGCTTGCCTCACCCATACATTATACAACTCGCGGGCTATATCTCCGATTTTGACCATCCAAACGCTGTTTTCACTCGTTTTATTGTTGTTTCAGGTTAATACCTTTATAATCAACCCATAATAGGCACATATGGATAATTATTAATGCTATTAATGGTACAATGAATATTTTAGTGACGGAAACACCTCAAATACGTCAGCACAGGGGGACGTTTTCAATTACCCCCGTGCGCACTTCAGAGGTTAAGGGTCAAATTGCAATCAAGCAACACCCCTAAGTCACGAACACTTTGAGCTATTTGAATTCGATTACCATCTATAAACATATCTACAGCACCAAAATTTCTTAGACAATTATTTTTTCCTACAAGCATATACTCAGTTTTATTTTCATTTAGCTTTAAGTGTTTACAATCCATCCACTCCTTGACACTTTGAAGAACGTTGTTTATCTTTTCAAAGGTACTATCAATGTCAGTTATAGAAAAATAAAACTGAGTGTCATCAGCAAATAACTTGAATTTCACTCCCTGTCGCAACAACACCCTAGATAGGCCAGCTGTGTAAACCAAGAACAAAATTGGACCCAACACACTTCCCTGTCGGACACCCCTCATCAGAGCCTCATATGAAGAAAAACAATTTCCAATCTGTACACAATAACTTCTATTCTGTAAATAGCTTTCAAGATATCGTAATGCGTCTCCTTCAATTCCAATTTCTCTCAAGTCGTTCAGAAGCAATCTATGGACAACAGTGTCAAATGCTGCACTCAAATCTAGCAGCACCAAAACACCACATTTACCACTATCCATCATTTCCAATAGATAACTAACTACAGAACATACTGTAGTTTCCGTGGAAAATAACTGTCTGTAAGCAGATTGATTGTCAGGCAGGACATGGACCTTCTCAAGATGATCCATCAATTGATCAATTACTACATATTCCAATACCTTGGACAGTAAAGGCAGATTTGAGACAGGTCTAAAAGAGCTTAGATTTTGATGATCAAGTTTCCCTTTCAAAACAGATTTTATAATGGCCCGCTTTTCAGAGTCAGGAAACTTACATGAGGAGACACTAACATTTACAATCATCAATATGATGTCTACAAAATTAGAAAAGATTTCCGCATCCATCACCTCTGAGATAGGCATCGGATCTCTGGCACAATGTGTTTTCTTGGCTCTATTAACCCTCTCCGACATATGACGCGATTTTGAGCCTATTGGGGATACTTTAAAGCCTTTGTTACCATCAGGGGTATTTAGAAACCTTTAGTTTAGTTACTTCAACCTCTGCAGTTGTCTTTGAGTTAGCTGTGGGCAGAAAACTAATTTCGGAGAGGTAATTATAAGTATAAAAGTAAAGTAATGGTGTGTAATAGGGGAGAGCATAGGGTGAATCTAGATGTGAGGCTGGATGGGGAAATATTGGAACAAGTAGAGTGTTTTAAATATCTAGGAGGAACAATAAACAGGAGTGGAGGTATGGAAGTGGAGGTAAAACAGAGAGTGTGTGAAGGAAGGAAGGTTTTCGGAGCAATGGGAAGTATGTGGAAGACGAGAAATCTCGGAGTGAAAGTAAAAAGTGCACTGTATCAAGGAATTGTTGTGCCAACAGTGATGTATGGGGCTGAGACATGGGCTCTGAAGAAAAAGGAGAAAAGATGGCTGGATGTGATGGAGATGAGCTGCTTGAGGAGTATGTGTGGAGTTACTCGTAGAGACAGATTGAGGAATGAAGAGATACGTAGGAGAGTGGGGCAGCAGGAACATTTGTCAGCCAGAGTGGACAGAAGGGTGCTGAGCTGGTATGGTCATGTTGAACGAATGGGAGATGAAAGGCTTACAAAGAGAATATGTGAGTCAGATACAAGGGGAGATAGAAGGGCAGGAAGACCCCCATTGAGATGGAGAGACTGTGTAAGAAAGGCTTTGGATGATAGAGGAATGACTATAGATCAGGCAGGGGAAGTGGTGGTGGACAAGAGTGAATGGAGAATGCTTGTGAATAGTTGAGTGAACACATGGTCATTTGGAGTAAGGGGTCGGGCGCAAGTTGGACTAGATAATAGTCCATCAGGCGCCTGGCCCGGGGAGACGATTAATATGAAGGGTGTGCCTGGAAGTGTGGTGGGAGGGCTTGTGGCTTTGGCTCCGCTGCATGTCTGCCTGCCGAGATCGGAACCTCTCCGGGTGGTCAGGGGCCGGGGGAGTGCTGGAGCGACCTTGGTAACCCTGGTCTCTGGGTCTTCTCCTGGGTGACCTGGATGTGTGAGAGTTTGTGTTTTTTATCTGTGTTTATTTTTTGTTTTATGATGTTTTTGTGTTTTCCTTGTTCTTGCTCTGTCTTGAGTCGGCTACCCCCAAAATGGGGATTGGGCCTGAGCATATAGATAGATAGATAGATAGATAGTATACTTAAATATATGTACTTTGACAATATAAATAAATATAAGAAAATACATCTTATGTTTACATGAAGCCTTCCATTATATATGTATGAATTCAAGTATATATGCACAAGATAAGCATGATATTAACAGCCATGAATTAATATATGTATAAAATCATATATATATATATATTTTATTTTTATTTTTTTTTTTAAGGAGACAATGAACGGAGGAAGGAAAAACACAGATAAAACAAAAAGGTCCATGTGCCTAAAGGCATCCTCCATTCATAAAATGTTTGTAACAACTGGATTTAAACATTTGTAGATTGTAAGTTTGTGGAAAGCAATTCGACGGAAGTGAATTCCAAAGAGTAGTAGCTCTGGGGATAAATGAATTCTGATAAGCAGAAGTTCTGCATTGTGGAGGAGAAAGTGTAAATTCATGGGCGCTCTCAGCTGCCCTAGTTCTACGGGGAAAGATGTGGAGAGGCGGCACAATTGAAGCAAGTTCCTCGGAACAATTGCTGTGAAAATATCTGTAGAATAATGCAAGGGATGCAACGTTTCTTCGTATGGATAATGTAGGAAGGTCCTGTGTGATTGCAGGGTTATTGATTAATCTAATAGCTTTATTTTGAATTTTGTCCAACTGCCTCAATGCAACCACTCCACTTCCACCCCACAGAGGTGAACAGTAATCCATCTGAGAACGCACATGACTTTTATATATCACGGCCAACTGCTCGTCAGTGAAGAATTCTCGAACTCTGTACAGGAGTCCCAGTTTTTTAGAGGCATTCTTAGCAATGCTTCTAACATAATGTGTCCAGCTCAAGTTAGTAGTTAATGTTACACCGAGAATGTCAATACTAGGGGAAGTGGGAATATTTACATCATTAAAAAATATATGGGAGTCAGTGAGATTCTGTCGGTTAGAAAATTGAATGTACTTGGTTTTCTGTGCATTAAAGGAAACTAGATTCTTTTGTCCCCATCCATTAATTCTAGAAAGGTCCTGGTTCAGAGAAATTGCAGTGTTTATTTTTGAATTTATAAGATCGGGTTGGGTGACAGAATTGGTAAATGTGAAGGAACTGTGGAGTGTTGAGTCATCTGCGTAGGAATGTATTGGATAATGAGTGGTAGATATGAGATCATTGATATGAATGAGGAACAGAATTGGGGCCAAAACTGATCCCTGAGGAACACCAGCATTTATTGAGTGAAATTGAGAATAAAGGCCATCTACCATTACACGTATTTTTCTGTTATGAAGATAAGAAGAAATTAGTGGAACTAATGATGCAAGGCCGTAGTGTGACATCTTCGACAATAAGGATTGATGCCAGACTCTATCAAATGCCTTTGATATATCCAGTGCTATTGTATGTGTTTCACCATGTTGGTCTGTAGCTTGGTTGATTTGATGCGTAAGAAGGCAAAGCATGTCTGCAGTTGATCGACATCGTCTAAAACCATATTGCCTATCACTGATTAATTTATTATTCTCAAGATGCTTAATTATGTGATTATTTAATATAATTTCAAAGACTTTACCAAGAGTGGAAGTTATAGATATTGGTCTGTAGTTTGATGGATCTGAAGAGGCACCTTTTTTAGGAACTGGATGGATGTTTGCTTCTTTCCAGGGTACTGGGAAGCATGAGGTATGAGTACACAGACGGAAACATTTTGCCAATACAGGAGCGAGCACCAAGGAGCAATTCTTAAGTACTATTGGAGGAATTTCATCTGGACCAGGAGCCTTATCTACCGAGAGATTCTGCAAAATAGTTTTGACATGTCTGGTGTGGATCTTAAGTGAGGGAATTTCAGGCGAATTAAAATTAAGTACAGGGACATCTTGATTTATTTCATCTAAGGTTGAGTTGGTGGACAAGATAAGCACGTTATTAACAGACATTAATAGCCTAGGTATACATGGTTAAATAATATTTTCCAAATGTGATAGCGAACAGTTATTTAAGTATATATTGTTTTCACACATATTAGGTATGTTTATATTAGTTCTAACCTTAGCTGTGACCTTGGTCTTTACGCGGGAGATGTGCCCTTTGAGGAAGGCAAACTTCTGCATGATCCAGGTGTCCCTCTCTGATAGTGGCTTGCCCTCGAATGTCCAAGGTGTTCCCACTCCACTCTTCATATCGCTCAGCTTTGAATACCTTGACCGCATGTTGCGGACCCAATGTGCCAGATTAGCGCCTGTGTAAAGAGTAATATTTATTAAGCAAGGCCCTTTTATATATATATGATTTATATCCGTAATTTCACAGGCCAAATATTGGTTGATAATACATTATTAGTTAATGCTGTTAAATACAAGCGTAGAGGGATGTATATGATACTGGCAACACACATACATATATGCCAATTTAGCAAACTTTAACATAATAGTAATTATGTATTTCACGTATAAATCACATGGAATCAAACGAAGAACACAACATCAAGGTATTCAATCACTTATTACAATTAATATTTCATGCTGCATGTTTTGTTGTGGGTACTTACCTGTGACATTAACACCCAGGGTAACAGCCTTCTCGTCGTAGGCGCGGAGTTTCCTGCGCGTATCTTTGTAGGCCTTGCTACGCTTCATATATAACATGGGGGTGTCCTTCACCCACTCGGCCAGCATGTCCTCAGTCTCGTCGCTCAAGATCACCCTTGTCAACTTATTTTTCTTAATGGCGCCATAACGAACAGGGCCCGCGCTGCCAGGATGGTCAGGGGTATCATCATCACTGTCACTGAGGCTACCTTGTGTGTCCTGACTAGTATGAGTATCCTGACTGGTCTGAGTATCCTGGCTGGTCCGAGTATCCTGGCTGTCGTCAGCATCAATATCTCCATCAAACACGTCCATGTCCTCATGTCCACTGGGCTGGCTGTCCGGCACAATGTCATCAGAGTCGTCCAATTCTTGCGACGCAACAGGCCTCCTGGCAGGGGGTGCGATGCGGGGTTGTTCGGGAGGTGTAGCCTTGCCTTTCTTCACAACACCATCACCACCCTTCCGAGACTTGGTGGCCGCCACCTTCTCCTTGGGCAAAGGCATGGTGCAGGGCAGGCAGGTAGGGCAGCGTGGTAGGGCAGGCAGTGTAGTAGGGCAGGCAGGTAGGGCAGCGTGGTAGGGTAGGCAGCGTGGTAGGGCAGCGTGGGTCGCTCTGCGGGCCGGGTCAATGGGTCCTTGCTGGGGTCACGGTGGAGAGTGGAGGAGTCACCGCGGGCGGTCCCTTTATAGGGGGTGTTGACGCGGTGGTGCCACCTACTTTGCGCGGTGTTGCCAGCAGTCGCACACCACTCGCGTAGACACACGTTGGTTTCACCGTTACTTGCGCAAACTCACGTTGGTTTCGCATAGACTCACGTTAATATCGCGTAAACTCGTGTTTGTTTCGCAAAGACTCGCCACACATATTGTGAAATCCAGACCACCACGTGGGTACTCTCGTTTACGCGTGTTACACTCGCGTTAACCCGTGTTAACTCGCGTTAGCGTCGTGTTGACTCCTGTTTGACTCCCGTTAAACTCGCCTTTGGCAATATTGGTTGTTTACTATAGTGTAGACTCCTGTTGTACTCGTGTAGACTCACATATACCCGCGTGGACTCGTGTAAACTCGTGTAGACTCTGTTACGACCTGGCACTCGGGTACACAACGGCTCTCCATCAGGACTCGAGTACGGCTCGCTGCCACAACGGAAACACACGATCCCAACCCCTGAGTACTGCCAGCCGAACAAAAAACACCAATACCCTCCAGAGTTCAATCTGCTATAACGGGGTATACAAGAACTCGGTACTAGTGTTCAACAACAGACTAATAAAGAGACAGGAATTATCTAGTCTGGTCAACAATCAAACAAAGAAGTAAGAAACAACAACACCAAAGAATAGTGTTGGCCGAAGCCGAAGTAATCCACCCTTGACTAAGAACTTAAGAAGTCCTCCACCCTCTACTTCGGATCGGCACTATTACATTACGTTAATTAATAGTCCTTAAGCATCGAGCAAGGAATCTTCTGAAAAAGTTAGATGCTTCTCGGATGCTCGTAAGAAGTACGTATCGGATTTTGAACAGCAATTCAATAAGCAAAACACTGGCAATTAAATATTATTAAAGGTTTAAATTGGCATAAGAACAATTATAAGAATATGCAATAGTAAATGGCAAACATTAAAAAGAAGTACTCCGCAAATGCACCGGCAATAGCCTACTCGGATTGTGCTCGTGGGCCACTAATCACTAAAGTAGCCAAGCGTGCAACACATGAAATCAATAGTGCATAAACAATATCATACATAAGGAAAGCTTCAATACTATTCTGTATCTGCTGATCGAGCAAAGTCTAGCTGGGATGTAGTAGGCTAGGAAACAATGGCTGAGCAAGCGGCTCGTCGCCTAGTGAAGTCCTTAAGGCTGTGCGGCCAAATTACGTTAATTGACGGGGTGCTCTCTTGAGAGATCCAGATCGCTAGTATCTGGTTCTCTCCTGGCGACCCTCTCAAAGTAAAAGCAAACGAGTTAGCACAGTGTTGGGTGGCAGAGGCAAAAGCCCTCACTCGCAACACAGTGCTAAACTCACAAGGTACACAGTCAGAAAGACCACCTAGGCTTCCCACGTCTCCGTTGCGATTGTACAGGTTCAACAAAATCTAGTACACATCGGAAATCACAACACCAGTAGCCCTATCCCAGTCTAGCATTACCTAGACCAGCAGAAAACAGGAACAATAATAATAACACACAGGGAAATGCATATACGAGTGCAACAAGCATAAATCAATCCTATTCTAAGTTAACCCTTCCAAAATAGGCTATCTACTAGGCATATATCTCGTGAGAACTCAAGCGATAATACGTTGGCTGACTAGCTCTGCACCAACGGGATCATGGAAGTTAAAAAGGGTAGGGAAAAGAGGAGATAGAATGTACGGTAGTAGAGAAAGTTCACATCAGTCAGAAGAATATATATAGTTAGCAAGGGAAATGAGAAGTCGCTCTGCCTAATGAGTTCTGATCTAAAAATGGCTAGACTTCCCTTTTTATACTCGGCCCTCTAGTGAGCCCAACGTGAACTACTAAGGACCGCCCACTGACAATCATTACTTAATTTCTCTCTCTCAATCTGAGATAGACAAAGGCTTTCCCACCACTGAGGGGAGGGGGGGAGTGCTAGTGAGTTAGGCCCACCTCCCGCATGGCGCACCCACTGACCCCCATTACGTAATCTCTCTCTCTCTCCTCTCATCATTACAAATAAGTTTTATACACAACACTTATAACTAATGATATAAAATAGAACTCGTTGACTCAGATGAAAACAAAATACATATTCATAATACTTATAGTACAACGGCTCACATGAACTAAGTTAGGAAACTCTACATAGACTACAGCCAAAGTTCCTGCCCTGACGATCCTAGCGAGAGTGGGGCATGACTAGGCGTTCTGTACAGCATGCTCACACTGGACATGCGTCACACCTCCCCCAAGATTTTACTTGCTCAACCCTGAGCTAAAATCTGACAAACACAGAACCCCATCAAGCCCCTCACACCCAGCGACCGCATGGCACTAAAACAAAGCTGAGTTTATCACCAAAACACATCTTATTATTAAAAAAAAAAAATCACATTTTATAACTCCTCCCAACAATAGCAAAAAGACACAATATCATGCTCCCAGAGCGAGCTTACAGCAGCTCAGCCGTTTGATAGTTCGTGGACTACTCAAACTCTATAGGCTATGACAAACTTATACAATTATCTATATCAAAAAAAAAAAAAATTTTTATGATTTTTATATTTTAATATGTTTTTCCCGGCTGCACTATAAGGGCAGCCTATTTTCTTCTATACCAAACGCTCAACTCCTGCTTTACGACCCAATACGCTGGGCTACAACCGCGAGCCAACAAGCACCAAGCGCAAAATACTATTCAAACTAAAGCAGGAGGCTACCCGTGTGTCAATCTACCCAGGATCATATACCCTTGAACGACCATCTGCAACCACGTTGTCACAACCGGCAATATGGCGTATGTCCAGGTTATATACCAATAACCTTAGTGACCACCTGGTCAGCCTCATATTCCGATTGTGAAACTGGTCCAAGAACTTGAGAGGGTGATGATCTGGGTAAACTACAACGACCGGACCATAGGCTGGAACATAGACCTCGAAATGCCCCAGCGCAAGCACAACCGCCAGCAGCTCCTCCTCGACAACAGAGCAGCTCCCCTGGGCCGAATTGTACTTCTCCGAGCAGAAACCAACAGGATGCTCCAGCCCATCATCGTCCTTTTCAATTTCATTCATCAGGTTCTGAAACGTTGCTGGTGCATTCTCAAGTCCGCAAGGCATAACACCGCACCGGTAGGCACCCCCCGTCCACAACAAAACCACATACCTCTTTAGCACGCTCAGACAAAGGTACTTGCCAGTAACCTTTTACTAAATCTACTTTCGTGATAGGCGATGCAGCCCCGAGGCGGTCTATGGTGTCGTCAACTCTTGATAAGGTATAGGCGTCTGTCAGGAATAATGCACACACACTCTCGCAATCAACACACTCACTGATCTTGCCACTTAACACCGGTTGCAAAGTTACAGGCAACGACCACTCACGACATTCCTTATCTCTCAGACCCTTCGTCCACACGTAATCCAGCTCTGCTTGCACCATAGGCTGTCGAGCAGGATTTATACGGTAGGGAATTAAACTGAGCCTTGCACTATCTCCAGCCTGCATGTCGGATTCTACCCCGTACATCAGGCCTGGAGAAGCAATAAACATGCGAAAGTACTGCCATAGCCTAGTAAACAACTGCCTTGCACTGTCTCCGCGAACAACATGCCTAGTGCCCTCCCACAACCCAGCCGAGACCGCAGCTTCTAACCTGTAGTCTCCCTCCTTCTCCACCTTCGTCCCTAGAACAGCCAGGTCATGAGAGGGACAATCAGTACCACCTGTGCAGTCACTCCCATAGTTTATTATTGCTAAGGCTTCCCCGCCGATACCGTACATGCGCACCCCCGCATTCCTTGTGACGACATTTGCCTGCTCAGCATCACCGCTTTTAGAGACATGGCCAGATACAGTCGGTCTATGGTAGGGCTGTTGCATTAGACTAGAGCAGCATTGGGAGGCTATGTGACGACCGGGCACATCCACTCCACAGCCAACCTCACCAATCTGCTCAATGTCCTCCTTTTGACCACCACCCTTGGCAGCCATGGGTCGACCCTGACCTGGCAACCATGCCAAAGCCTCGTCGCCCACCTTGAACCACCGAAACAACGAGGCTAACGGTCTTTCAACATTCACGTGACCTGCTCGCGGAACATCTTGCACCGCCCGAGTTGTGAGACTCAGGGGCTCGGCACGACCAGTGGGGTATGAACCGAGCT
>JBAKBP010018734.1:2500-46102 GCA_037953745.1 Lithodes maja
CACCACCACCACCATCTCCACCACCACCACCACCATCTCCACCACCACCACCACCACCACCACCACCACCATCACCACCACCACCACCATCTCCACCACCACCACCACCACCACCATCTCCACCACCACCACCATCTCCACCACCACCACCACCACCAAAAATGTTGACTGTACTTACTCACACTGCTGAGATTCCACCATCTCCACCACCACCACCATCTCCACCACCACCACCATCTCCACCACCACCACCACCACCAAAAATGTTGACTGTACTTACTCACACTGCTGAGATTCCCTCGTTGCCACCAAGCCGTATATGTAGAGTGCTTTTTGCCCATAAAAAACTTACCTCCCAAGCACTTTCCACCAACAAATTATCGAGCAAAAATGCAAGCACTTTCCACCACTAAATTATCGAGCAAAAATGCACAGGGCTGAGGGAGCATGGCGACATATGCTCGACCAGTAATGAAAGTTTTTTCACTAAGAAACACTAATACAAGGTAAGATACACTACTTGAACGGATAAATAGCAATATAATTGACTGATATTTATATGAAAGTGTTCCACAAACAAGCAAAACGTTTGGCAAAAAGCATGGCCCCTCCCTCCACCACCTTGGTCACGTAGCCTACACCAGAGAATGCTCGACCAGTAATAAAAGTGTTTTCACTATAAACACTTATACAAGTAAAATACACTACTTCAAGTGATAAATAGCAATATAATTGACTCAATATGGTATGAAAGTGATCCACAAACAAGCGAAACCATGGCCCCTCGTGGAGCCCACCTTGGTCACGTACACCAGACTAGCAAAACACTTCACTAACATGGTTTTTATACCCTAAACAAGAATAACACAATAATCCATCGATAACCCAACGATATAGCACTTCGTTTGGGTTATATTAGGGCGGTAATATCAGCCAGGCTGGGCAAAATGGAGGCCCCTTGGTTTAAAGGGCCACACACACCCACCTACTAGGCTGACTGATGGGAAGAAACTGACTCTCTCTACCACCGCGGGGCCCTCACAGGGACGCTAGGGGGTTGCTAGATTTTTCCACATGTACATCTAACTTATCGGACTTACCAGCCAAAAAACCGGCTCAATTGCGTCATAAACTTATTTTCTAGCAATATAATAAGTCCATATGACGCGATCGCGTCATATGTGTTTTTGGTTCACTCTGCCATATGACGCGATCGCGTCATATATGTCTGGGAGAGTTAAGGGGGTTCACCTGCTCTGCTGGCTGTTATTATTGGTGTGTGGTAGTGTACAAGATGTGTGTTGTATAATGGACTAAGGAACTCACACCAAGTAGATTAAGGGGGGTGACCTGCTCTGCTGGCTGTTATTATTGGTGTGTGGTAGTTTACAAGATGTGTGTTGTATAATGGACTAAGGAACTCACACCAAGTAGATTAAGGGGGGTGACCTGCTCTGCTGGCTGTTATTATTGGTGTGTGGTAGTGTACAAGATGTGTGTTGTATAATGGACTAAGGAACTCACACCAAGTAGATTAAGGGGGGTGACCTGCTCTGCTGGCTGTTATTATTGGTGTATGGTAGTTTACAAGATGTGTGTTGTATAATGGACTAAGGAACTCACACCAAGTAGATTAAGGGGGGTCACCTGCTCTGCTGGCTGTTATTATTGGTGTGTGGTAGTGTACAAGATGTGTGTTGTATAATGGACTAAGGAACTCACACCAAATAGATTAAGGGGGGTGACCTACTCTGCTGGCTGTTATTATTGGTGTGTGGTAGTGTACAAGATGTGTGTTGTATAATGGACTAAGGAACTCACACCAAGTAGATTAAGGGGGGTGACCTGCTCTGCTGGCTCTTATAATTGGTGTGTGGTAGTGTACAAGATGTGTGTTGTATAATGGACTAAGGAACTCACACCAAGTAGATTGGGGGGGGGTGACCTGCTCTGCTGGCTGTTATTATTGGTGTGTGGTAGTGTACAAGATGTGTGTTGTATAATGGACTAAGGAACTCACACCAAGTAGATTAAGGGGGGTCACCTGCTCTGCTGGCTGTTATTATTGGTGTGTGGTAGTGTACAAGATGTGTGTTGTATAATGGACTAAGGAACTCACACCAAGTAGATTAAGGGGGGTGACTTGCTCTGCTGGCTGTTATTATTGGTGTGTGGTAGTGTACAAGATGTGTGTTGTATAATGGACTAAGGAACTCACACCAAGTAGATTAAGGGGGGTCACCTGCTCTGCTGGCTGTTATTATTGGTGTGTGGTAGTGTACAAGATGTGTGTTGTATAATGGACTAAGGAACTCACACCAAGTAGATTAAGGGGGGTCACCTGCTCTGCTGGCTGTTATTATCGGTGTGTGGTAGTGTACAAGATGTGTGTTGTATAATGGACTAAGGAACTCACACCAAGTAGATTAAGGGGGGTCACCTGCTCTGCTGGCTGTTATTATTGGTGTGTGGTAGTGTACAAGATGTGTGTTGTATAATGGACTAAGGAACTCACACCAAGTAGATTAAGGGGGGTCACCTGCTCTGCTGGCTGTTATTATTGGTGTGTGGTAGTGTACAAGATGTGTGTTGTATAATGGACTAAGGAACTCACACCAAGTAGATTAAGGGGGGTGACCTGCTCTGCTGGCTGTTATTATTGGTGTGTGGTAGTGTACAAGATGTGTGTTGTATAATGGACTAAGGAACTCACACCAAGTAGATTAAGGGGGGTCACCTGCTCTGCTGGCTGTTATTATTGGTGTGTGGTAGTGTACAAGATGTGTGTTGTATAATGGACTAAGGAACTCACACCAAGTAGATTAAGGGGGGTCACCTGCTCTGCTGGCTGTTATTATTGGTGTGTGGTAGTGTACAAGATGTGTGTTGTATAATGGACTAAGGAACTCACACCAAGTAGATTAAGGGGGGTCACCTGCTCTGCTGGCTGTTATTATTGGTGTGTGGTAGTGTACAAGATGTGTGTTGTATAATGGACTAAGGAACTCACACCAAGTAGATTAAGGGGGGTGACCTGCTCTGCTGGCTGTTATTATTGGTGTGTGGTAGTTTACAAGATGTGTGTTGTATAATGGACTAAGGAACTCACACCAAGTAGATTAAGGGGGGTCACCTGCTCTGCTGGCTGTTATTATTGGTGTGTGATAGTGTACAAGATGTGTGTTGTATAATGGACTAAGGAACTCACACCAAGTAGATTAAGGGGGGTGACCTGCTCTGCTGGCTGTTATTATTGGTGTGTGGTAGTGTACAAGATGTGTGTTGTATAATGGACTAAGGAACTCACACCAAGTAGATTAAGGGGGGTCACCTGCTCTGCTGGCTGTTATTATTGGTGTGTGGTAGTGTACAAGATGTGTGTTGTATAATGGACTAAGGAACTCACACCAAGTAGATTAAGGGGGGTGACCTGCTCTGCTGGCTGTTATTATTGGTGTGTGGTAGTGTACAAGATGTGTGTTGTATAATGGACTAAGGAACTCACACCAAGTAGATTAAGGGGGTGACCTGCTCTGCTGGCTGTTATTATTGGTGTGTGGTAGTGTACAAGATGTGTGTTGTATAATGGACTAAGGAACTCACACCAAGTAGATTAAGGGGGGTCACCTGCTCTGCTGGCTGTTATTATTGGTGTGTGGTAGTGTACAAGATGTGTGTTGTATAATGGACTAAGGAACTCACACCAAGTAGATTAAGGGGGGTGACCTGCTCTGCTGGCTGTTATTATTGGTGTGTGGTAGTGTACAAGATGTGTGTTGTATAATGGACTAAGGAACTCACACCAAGTAGATTAAGGGGGGTGACCTGCTCTGCTGGCTGTTATTATTGGTGTGTGGTAGTGTACAAGATGTGTGTTGTATAATGGACTAAGGAACTCACACCAAGTAGATTAAGGGGGGTCACCTGCTCTGCTGGCTGTTATTATTGGTGTGTGGTAGTGTACAAGATGTGTGTTGTATAATGGACTAAGGAACTCACACCAAGTAGATTAAGGGGGGTCACCTGCTCTGCTGGCTGTTATTATTGGTGTGTGGTAGTGTACAAGATGTGTGTTGTATAATGGACTAAGGAACTCACACCAAGTAGATTAAGGGGGGTGACCTGCTCTGCTGGCTGTTATTATTGGTGTGTGGTAGTGTACAAGATGTGTGTTGTATAATGGACTAAGGAACTCACACCAAGTAGATTAAGGGGGGTGACCTGCTCTGCTGGCTCTTATTATTGGTGTGTGGTAGTGTACAAGATGTGTGTTGTATAATGGACTAAGGAACTCACACCAAGTAGATTAAGGGGGGTCACCTGCTCTGCTGGCTGTTATTATTGGAGTGTGGTAGTGTACAAGATGTGTGTTGTATAATGGACTAAGGAACTCACACCAAGTAGATTAAGGGGGGTCACCTGCTCTGATGGCTCTTATTATTGGTGTGTGGTAGTGTACAAGATGTGTGTTGTATAATGGACTAAGCAACTTACACCAAGTAGATTAAGGGGGGTCACCTGCTCTGCTGGCTGTTATTATTGGTGTGTGGAAGTGTACAAGATGTGTGTTGTATAATGGACTAAGGAACTCACACCAAGTAGATTAAGGGGGGTCACCTGCTCTGCTGGCTCTTATTATTGGTGTGTGGTAGTGTACAAGATGTGTGTTGTATAATGGACTAAGGAACTCACACCAAGTAGATTAAGGGGGGTGACCTGTTCTGCTGGCTGTTATTATTGGTGTGTGGTAGTGTACAAGGTGTGTGTTGTATAATGGACTAAGGAACTCACACCAAGTAGATTAAGGGGGTGACCTGCTCTGCTGGCTGTTATTATTGGTGTGTGGTAGTGTACAAGATGCGTGTTGTATAATGGACTAAGGAACTCACACCAAGTAGATTAAGGGGGGTCACCTGCTCTGCTGGCTGTTATTATTGGTGTGTGGTAGTGTACAAGATGTGTGTTGTATAATGGACTAAGGAACTCACACCAAGTAGATTAAGGGGGGTCACCTGCTCTGCTGGCTCTTATTATTGGTGTGTAGTAGTGTACAAGATGTGTGTTGTATAATGGACTAAGGAACTCACACCAAGTAGATTAAGGGGGGTCACCTGCTCTGCTGGCTGTTATTATTGGTGTGTGGTAGTGTACAAGATGTGTGATGTATAATGGACTAAGGAACTCACACCAAGTAGATTAAGGGGGGTGACCTGCTCTGCTGGCTGTTATTATTGGTGTGTGGTAGTGTACAAGATGTGTGTTGTATAATGGACTAAGGAACTCACACCAAGTAGATTAAGGGGGGTCACCTGCTCTGCTGGCTGTTATTATTGGTGTGTGGTAGTGTACAAGATGTGTGTTGTATAATGGACTAAGGAACTCACACCAAGTAGATTAAGGGGGGTGACCTGCTCTGCTGGCTGTTATTATTGGTGTGTGGTAGTGTAGAAGATGTGTGTTGTATAATGGACTAAGGAACTCACACCAAGTAGATTAAGGGGGGTCACCTGCTCTGCTGGCTGTTATTATTGGTGTGTGGTAGTGTACAAGATGTGTGTTGTATAATGGACTAAGGAACTCACACCAAGTAGATTAAGGGGGGTCACCTGCTCTGCTGGCAGTTATTATTGGTGTGTGGTAGTTTACAAGATGTGTGTTGTATGATGGACTAAGGAACTCACACCAAGTAGATTAAGGGGGGTCACCTGTTCTGCTGGCTCTTATTATTGGTGTGTGGTAGTGTACAAGATGTGTGTTGTATAATGGACTAAGGAACTCACACCAAGTAGATTAAGGGGGGTGACCTGCTCTGCTGGCTGTTATTATTGGTGTGTGGTAGTGTACAAGATGTGTGTTGTATAATGGACTAAGGAACTCACACCAAGTAGATTAAGGGGGTGACCTGCTCTGCTGGCTGTTATTATTGGTGTGTGGTAGTGTACAAGATGTGTGTTGTATAATGGACTAAGGAACTCACACCAAGTAGATTAAGGGGGGTGACCTGCTCTGCTGGCTGTTATTATTGGTGTGTGGTAGTGTACAAGATGTGTGTTGTATAATGGACTAAGGAACTCACACCAAGTAGATTAAGGGGGGTCACCTGCTCTGCTGGCTATTATTATTGGTGTGTGGTAGTGTACAAGATGTGTGTTGTATAATGGACTAAGGAACTCACACCAAGTAGATTAAGGGGGGTCACCTGCTCTGCTGGCTGTTATTATTGGTGTGTGGTAGTGTACAATTGGTGTGTTGTATAATGGACTAAGGAACTCACACCAAGTAGATTAAGGGGGGTCACCTGCTCTGCTGGCTGTTATTATTGGTGTGTGGTAGTGTACAAGATGTGTGTTGTATAATGGACTAAGGAACTCACACCACGTAGATTAAGGGGGTCACCTGCTCTGCTGGCTGTTATTATTGGTGTGTGGTAGTGTACAAGATGTGTGTTGTATAATGGACTAAGGAACTCACACCAAGTAGATTAAGGGGGGTGACCTGCTCTGCTGGCTGTTATTATTGGTGTGTGGTAGTGTACAAGATGTGTGTTGTATAATGGACTAAGGAACTCACACCAAGTAGATTAAGGGGGGTCACCTGCTCTGCTGGCTGTTATTATTGGTGTGTGGTAGTGTACAAGATGTGTGTTGTATAATGGACTAAGGAACTCACACCAAGTAGATTAAGGGGGGTCACCTGCTCTGCTGGCTGTTATTATTGGTGTGTGGTAGTGTACAAGATGTGTGTTGTATAATGGACTAAGGAACTCACACCAAGTAGATTAAGGGGAGTGACCTGCTCTGCTGGCTGTTATTATTGGTGTGTGGTAGTGTAAAAGATGTGTGTTGTATAATGGACTAAGAAACTCACACCAAGTAGATTAAGGGGGGTCACCTGCTCTGCTGGCTGCTATTATTGGTGTGTGGTAGTGTACAAGATGTGTGTTGTATAATGGACTAAGGAACTCACACCAAGTAGATTAAGGGGGGTGACCTGCTCTGCTGGCTGTTATTATTGGTGTGTGGTAGTGTACAAGATGTGTGTTGTATAATGGACTAAGGAACTCACACCAAGTAGATAAAGGGGGGTCACCTGCTCTGCTGGCTGTTATTATTGGTGTGTGGTAGTTTACAAGATGTGTGTTGTATAATGGACTAAGGAACTCACACCAAGTAGATTAAGGGGGGTCACCTGCTCTGCTGGCTGTTATTATTGGTGTGTGGTAGTGTACAAGATGTGTGTTGTATAATGGACTAAGGAACTCACACCAAGTAGATTAAGGGGGGTCACCTGCTCTGCTGGCTGTTATTAGTGGTGTGTGGTAGTGTACAAGATGTGTGTTGTATAATGGACTAAGGAACTCACACCAAGTAGATTAAGGGGGGTGACCTGCTCTGCTGGCTGTTATTATTGGTGTGTGGTAGTGTACAAGATGTGTGTTGTATAATGGACTAAGAAACTCACACCAAGTAGATTAAGGGGGTCACCTGCTCTGCTGGCTGTTATTATTGGTGTGTGGTAGTGTACAAGATGTGTGTTGTATAATGGACTAAGGAACTCACACCAAGTAGATTAAGGGGGGTGACCTGCTCTGCTGGCTGTTATTATTGGTGTGTGGTAGTGTACAAGATGTGTGTTGTATAATGGACTAAGGAACTCACACCAAGTAGATTAAGGGGGGTGACCTGCTCTGCTGGCTGTTATTATTGGTGTGTGGTAGTGTAAAAGATGTGTGTTGTATAATGGACTAAGGAACTCACACCAAGTAGATTAAGGGTGGTGTCCTGCTCTGCTGGCTGTTATTATTGGTGTGTGGTAGTGTACAAGATGTGTGTTGTATAATGGACTAAGGAACTCACACCAAGTAGATTAAGGGGGGTCACCTGCTCTGCTGGCTGTTATTATTGGTGTGTGGTAGTGTACAAGATGTGTGTTGTATAATGGACTAAGGAACTCACACCAAGTAGATTAAGGGGGGTCACCTGCTCTGCTGGCTCTTATTAATTGATGTGATGGTAGTGAACAAAGATGTGGTGTTCGTTTTAATGGACTCAAGGAACTCTACACAAGTAGATTAAGGCGGGCTCCTGACTATGAGTATATTGATGTGTGGTAGTGAACAAGATGTGTGTTGTTTAATGGACTAAGGAACTCACACCAAGTAGATTAAGGGGGCTCACCTGCTCTGCTGGCTGTTATTATTGGTGTGTGGTAGTGTACAAGATGTGTGTTGTATAATGGACTAAGGAACTCACACCAAGTAGATTAAGGGGGGTCACCTGCTCTGCTGGCTGTTATTATTGGTGTGTGGTAGTGTACAAGATGTGTGTTGTATAATGGACGAAGGAACTCACACCAAGTAGATTAAGGGGGGTCACCTGCTCTGCTGGCTGTTATTATTGGTGTGTGGTAGTGTACAAGATGTGTGTTGTATAATGGACTAAGGAACTCACACCAAGTAGATTAAGGGGGGTCATCTGCTCTGCTGGCTCTTATTATTGGTGTGTGGTAGTGTACAAGATGTGTGTTGTATAAAGGACTAAGGACCTCACACCAAGTAGATTAAGGGGGGTGACCTGTTCTGCTGGCTGTTATTATTGGTGTGTGGTAGTGTACAAGATGTGTGTTGTATAATGGACTAAGGAACTCACACCAAGTAGATTAAGGGGGTGACCTGCTCTGCTGGCTGTTATTATTGGTGTGTGGTAGTGTACAAGATGCGTGTTGTATAATGGACTAAGGAACTCACACCAAGTAGATTAAGGGGGGTCACCTGCTCTGCTGGCTGTTATTATTGGTGTGTGGTAGTGTACAAGATGTGTGTTGTATAATGGACTAAGGAACTCACACCAAGTAGATTAAGGGGGGTCACCTGCTCTGCTGGCTCTTATTATTGGTGTGTAGTAGTGTACAAGATGTGTGTTGTATAATGGACTAAGGAACTCACACCAAGTAGATTAAGGGGGGTCACCTGCTCTGCTGGCTGTTATTATTTGTGTGTGGTAGTGTACAAGATGTGTGATGTATAATGGACTAAGGAACTCACACCAAGTAGATTAAGGGGGGTGACCTGCTCTGCTGGCTGTTATTATTGGTGTGTGGTAGTGTACAAGATGTGTGTTGTATAATGGACTAAGGAACTCACACCAAGTAGATTAAGGGGAGTGACCTGCTCTGCTGGCTGTTATTATTGGTGTGTGGTAGTGTAGAAGATGTGTGTTGTATAATGGACTAAGGAACTCACACCAAGTAGATTAAGGGGGGTCACCTGCTCTGCTGGCTGTTATTATTGGTGTGTGGTAGTGTACAAGATGTGTGTTGTATAATGGACTAAGGAACTCACACCAAGTAGATTAAGGGGGGTCACCTGCTCTGCTGGCAGTTATTATTGGTGTGTGGTAGTTTACAAGATGTGTGTTGTATAATGGACTAAGGAACTCACACCAAGTAGATTAAGGGGGGTCACCTGTTCTGCTGGCTCTTATTATTGGTGTGTGGTAGTGTACAAGATGTGTGTTGTATAATGGACTAAGGAACTCACATCAAGTAGATTAAGGGGGGTGACCTGCTCTGCTGGCTGTTATTATTGGTGTGTGGTAGTGTACAAGATGTGTGTTGTATAATGGACTAAGGAACTCACACCAAGTAGATTAAGGGGGTGACCTGCTCTGCTGGCTGTTATTATTGGTGTGTGGTAGTGTACAAGATGTGTGTTGTATAATGGACTAAGGAACTCACACCAAGTAGATTAAGGGGGGTGACCTGCTCTGCTGGCTGTTATTATTGGTGTGTGGTAGTGTACAAGATGTGTGTTGTATAATGGACTAAGGAACTCACACCAAGTAGATTAAGGGGGGTCACCTGCTCTGCTGGCTATTATTATTGGTGTGTGGTAGTGTACAAGATGTGTGTTGTATAATGGACTAAGGAACTCACACCAAGTAGATTAAGGGGGGTCACCTGCTCTGCTGGCTGTTATTATTGGTGTGTGGTAGTGTACAATAGGTGTGTTGTATAATGGACTAAGGAACTCACACCAAGTAGATTAAGGGGGGTCACCTGCTCTGCTGGCTGTTATTATTGGTGTGTGGTAGTGTACAAGATGTGTGTTGTATAATGGACTAAGGAACTCACACCACGTAGATTAAGGGGGTCACCTGCTCTGCTGGCTGTTATTATTGGTGTGTGGTAGTGTACAAGATGTGTGTTGTATATTGGACTAAGGAACTCACACCAAGTAGATTAAGGGGGGTGACCTGCTCCGCTGGCTGTTATTATTGGTGTGTGGTAGTGTACAAGATGTGTGTTGTATAATGGACTAAGGAACTCACACCAAGTAGATTAAGGGGGGTCACCTGCTCTGCTGGCTGTTATTATTGGTGTGTGGTAGTGTACAAGATGTGTGTTGTATAATGGACTAAGGAACTCATACCAAGTAGATTAAGGGGGGTCACCTGCTCTGCTGACTGTTATTATTGGTGTGTGGTAGTGTACAAGATGTGTGTTGTATAATGGACTAAGGAACTCACACCAAGTAGATTAAGGGGAGTGACCTGCTCTGCTGGCTGTTATTATTGGTGTGTGGTAGTGTACAAGATGTGTGTTGTATAATGGACTAAGGAACTCACACCAAGTAGATTAAGGGGGGTGACCTGCTCTGCTGGCTGTTATTATTGGTGTGTGGTAGTGTACAAGATGTGTGTTGTATAATGGACTAAGGAACTCACACCAAGTAGATTAAGGGGGGTCACCTGCTCTGCTGGCTGTTATTATTGGTGTGTGGTAGTGTACAAGATGTGTGTTGTATAATGGACTAAGGAACTCACACCAAGTAGATTAAGGGGGGTCACCTGCTCTGCTGGCTGTTATTAGTGGTGTGTGGTAGTGTACAAGATGTGTGTTGTATAATGGACTAAGGAACTCACACCAAGTAGATTAAGGGGGGTGACCTGCTCTGCTGGCTGTTATTATTGGTGTGTGGTAGTGTACAAGATGTGTGTTGTATAATGGACTAAGGAACTCACACCAAGTAGATTAAGGGGGGTGACCTGCTCTGCTGGCTGTTATTATTGGTGTGTGGTAGTGTACAAGATGTGTGTTGTATAATGGACTAAGGAACTCACACCAAGTAGATTAAGGGTGGTGACCTGCTCTGCTGGCTGTTATTATTGGTGTGTGGTAGTGTACAAGATGTGTGTTGTATAATGGACTAAGGAACTCACACCAAGTAGATTAAGGGGGGTCACCTGCTCTGCTGGCTGTTATTATTGGTGTGTGGTAGTGTACAAGATGTGTGTTGTATAATGGACTAAGGAACTCACACCAAGTAGATTAAGGGGGGTGACCTGCTCTGCTGGCTGATATTATTGGTGTGTGGTAGTGTACAAGATGTGTGTTGTATAATGGACTAAGGAACTCACACCAAGTAGATTAAGGGGGGTCACCTGCTCTGCTGGCTATTATTATTGGTGTGTGGTAGTGTACAAGATGTATGTTGTATAATGGACTAAGGAACTCACACCAAGTAGATTAAGGGGGGTCACCTGCTCTGCTGGCTGTTATTATTGGTGTGTGGTAGTGTACAATAGGTGTGTTGTATAATGGACTAAGGAACTCACACCAAGTAGATTAAGGGGGGTCACCTGCTCTGCTGGCTGTTATTATTGGTGTGTGGTAGTGTACAAGATGTGTGTTGTATAATGGACTAAGGAACTCACACCACGTAGATTAAGGGGGTCACCTGCTCTGCTGGCTGTTATTATTGGTGTGTGGTAGTGTACAAGATGTGTGTTGTATATTGGACTAAGGAACTCACACCAAGTAGATTAAGGGGGGTGACCTGCTCTGCTGGCTGTTATTATTGGTTTGTGGTAGTGTACAAGATGTGTGTTGTATAATGGACTAAGGAACTCACACCAAGTAGATTAAGGGGGGTCACCTGCTCTGCTGGCTGTTATTATTGGTGTGTGGTAGTGTACAAGATGTGTGTTGTATAATGGACTAAGGAACTCACACCAAGTAGATTAAGGGGGGTCACCTGCTCTGCTGGCTGTTATTATTGGTGTGTGGTAGTGTACAACATGTGTGTTGTATAATGGACTAAGGAACTCACACCAAGTAGATTAAGGGGAGTGACCTGCTCTGCTGGCTGTTATTATTGGTGTGTGGTAGTGTACAAGATGTGTGTTGTATAATGGACTAAGGAACTCACACCAAGTAGATTAAGGGGGGTGACCTGCTCTGCTGGCTGTTATTATTGGTGTGTGGTAGTGTACAAGATGTGTGTTGTATAATGGACTAAGGAACTCACACCAAGTAGATTAAGGGGGGTCACCTGCTCTGCTGGCTGTTATTATTGGTGTGTGGTAGTTTACAAGATGTGTGTTGTATAATGGACTAAGGAACTCAAACCAAGTAGATTAAGGGGGGTCACCTGCTCTGCTGGCTGTTATTATTGGTGTGTGGTAGTGTACAAGATGTGTGTTGTATAATGGACTAAGGAACTCACACCAAGTAGATTAAGGGGGGTCACCTGCTCTGCTGGCTGTTATTAGTGGTGTGTGGTAGTGTACAAGATGTGTGTTGTATAATGGACTAAGGAACTTACACCAAGTAGATTAAGGGGGGTGACCTGCTCTGCTGGCTGTTATTATTGGTGTGTGGTAGTGTACAAGATGTGTGTTGTATAATGGACTAAGGAACTCACACCAAGTAGATTAAGGGGGGTCACCTGCTCTGCTGGCTGTTATTATTGGTGTGTGGTAGTGTACAAGATGTGTGTTGTATAATGGACTAAGGAACTCACACCAAGTAGATTAAGGGGGGTCACCTGCTCTGCTGGCTGTTATTATTGGTGTGTGGTAGTGTACAAGATGTGTGTTGTATAATGGACTAAGGAACTCACACCAAGTAGATTAAGGGGGGTGACCTGCTCTGCTGGCTGTTATTATTGGTGTGTGGTAGTGTACAAGATGTGTGTTGTATAATGGACTAAGGAACTCACACCAATTAGATTAACCTCTGAAGTGCGCACGGGGGTAAATGAAAACGTCCCCCTGTGCTGACGTATTTGAGGTTTTTCGTCACTAAAATATTCATTGTACCATTAATAGCATTAATAATTATCCATATGCGCCTATTATGGGTTGATTATAAAGGTATTAACCTGAAACAACAATAAAACGAGTGAAAACAGCGTTTGGATGGTCAAAATCGGAGATATAGCCCGCGAGTTGTATAATGTATGGGTGAGGCAAGCTAGCTTCCCGCCAATTTTCCCCAAGGCCACTGCGACACAGTCGATCGATACTCTCTCTCTCTCTCTTGCACTCGATGGCCATCAGTGATGACAACACCCTGCTTGCAACTCGCTAATGTTAGCACGAAAATATACCTCAGAATAAGGGAATAATAGGGAAAATAGGTGATAACTGAGGAATAGGAGGAAAGTGGGGAAGGAGGGGAGGTAGAGGACTGAGATTTTGCATGGCCCAGGGGCCAAACAAAAATAAAAAAATAAAAAAATAAAAATAAAAAAAATATTTTTTTTTCGATGTAAAAAGTTGATTTTTAGTTTTACTTACTCCAGAGAGTCTTCCCGCAGTCCGCCGGGGGAACTCTTAAGAGTCTTCCCGCAGCTCCCGGGTTAAGGGTGGTGACCTGCTCTGCTGGCTGTTATTATTGGTGTGTGGTAGTGTACAAGATGTGTGTTGTATAATGGACTAAGGAACTCACACCAAGTAGATTAAGGGGGGTCACCTGCTCTGCTGGCTGTTATTATTGGTGTGTGGTAGTGTACAAGATGTGTGTTGTATAATGGACTAAGGAACTCACACCAATAGATTAAGGGGGGTCACCTGCTCTGCTGGCTCTTATTATTGGTGTGTGGTAGTTGTTACGACCGGGCACTCGGGTACACTAGGGCTCTTACACAGGACTCGAGTATGGCTCGCTGCCACAACGGAAACACACGATCCCAACCCCAGAGTACTGCCAGCCGAACAAAAAACGCCACTACCCTCCAGAGTTCTATCTGCTATAACGGGGTATACAAGAACTCGGTACTAGCGTTTCACACAACAGACTAATAACAAGACGGGAGTTATCTAGTCTGGTCAACAATCAAACAAAGAAGAAAGTACTACAACACTAAAGAATAGTGTTGGCCGAAGCCGAAGTAATCCACCCTTGACTAAGAACTTAAGAAGTCCTCCACCCTCTACTTCGGATCGGCACTATTACGTTACGTTAAACAATAGTCCTCGAGCATCAAGCAAGGAATCTTCTGATAAAGTTAGATGCTTCTCGAATACTCGTAAGAAGTAAGTATCGGATTTTGAACAGCAATTCAATAAGTAACACACTGGCAATTAACTAATATTAAAGGCTTTAAATTGACATAAGAAGAATTATAAGAATAGACAATAGTAAATGGCAAACATTAAGAAGAAGTACTCCGACAATGCACTGACAATAGCCTACTAGGATTGTGCTCGTGGGCCACTAATCTCTAAAGTAGCTAAGCGTGCCACACATGAAATCAATAGTGCATAAACAATAACATACATAAGGAGAAGCTTCAATACTATGCTGTATCTGCTGGTCGAGCAAAGTCTAGCTGGGATATCTAAGGTTAGGAAACAATGGCTGAGCAAGCGGCTCGTAGCCTAGCGAGGTCCTTAAGACTGTGCGGCCAAATTACGTTAATTGACGGGATGCTCTCTTGAGAGATCCAGATCACTAGTATCTGGTTCTCTCCTGGCGATCCTCTCAAAGTCAAGCAAACGAGATAGCACAGTGTTGGGTGGCAGAGGCAAAAGCCCTCACTCGCAACACAGTGCTAAACTCTCAAGGTACACAGTCAGAAAGACCACCTAGGCTTCCCACGTCTCCGTTGCAATTGTACCGGTTCAACCAAAACCTAGTACTCATAGGAAATCACAACTCCCGAAACCTTATCCCAGTCTAGCATTACCTAAACCAGCAGAAAACAGGAACATGGATAATCGTACACAGGGAAATGCATAGACGAGTGCAACAAACATCAATCAATCCTATTCTAGTTATCCCTTCCAAAATAGGCTATCTAATAGGCATATATCTCGTGAGAACTCAAGCGATAATACTTTGGCTGACTAAATCTGCACCAAAGGGGTCATTGAGGTTATAAAGGGTCGAGAAGAGAAGAAGATAGGCTGTTCAGAGAGTAGAGAAAGTTCACATCAGTCGGAAGAATATGGATAGTTGAAGGGATATGAGAAGTCGCTCTGCCTGATGAGTTCTAAAGAATTGTGGCGAGGACCTCTCCTTTTTATACTCGGCCCTCTAGCGGCATATCGCAAACTACTAAGGACCGCCCACTGACAATCATTACGTCATATTCTCTCTCAATCTGGGATCGACAAAGGATTTCCCACGCGCTTGAGGAGGGAGGAGGGAGGAGGGAGGAGGGAGGGAGGCCTACCTACCTCGTGGCGCGCTCACTGGCCGTCGTTACATAACTCTCTCTCTTCTCCTCATTATATATAAGTCCCACACACAATACTTATATCTAATGATATAAAATAGAACTCGTTGACTTAGAAGAAAACAAAATACATAATTATAATACTTATAGTACAACGGCTCACATAAACTGAGTTAGGAAACTCTACACGGACTACAGCCAAAGTTCCTGCCCTGACGATCCTAGCGAGAGTGGGGTCTGACTGAGCGTTCTGTACAGCATGCTCATACTCGGCATGCGTCACATAGTGTACAAGATGTGTGTTGTATAATGGACTAAGGAACTCACACCAAGTAGATTAAGGGGGGTGACCTGCTCTGCTGGCTGTTATTATTGGTGTGTGGTAGTGTACAAGATGTGTGTTGTATAATGGACTAAGGAACTCACACCAAGTAGATTAAGGGGGGTCACCTGCTCTGCTGGCTATTATTATTGGTGTGTGGTAGTGTACAAGATGTATGTTGTATAATGGACTAAGGAACTCACACCAAGTAGATTAAGGGGGGTCACCTGCTCTGCTGGCTGTTATTATTGGTGTGTGGTAGTGTACAAGATGTGTGTTGTATAATGGACTAAGGAACTCACACCAAGTAGATTAAGGGGGGTCACCTGCTCTGCTGGCTGTTATTATTGGTGTGTGGTAGTGTACAAGATGTGTGTTGTATAATGGACTAAGGAACTCACACCACGTAGATTAAGGGGGTCACCTGCTCTGCTGGCTGTTATTATTGGTGTGTGGTAGTGTACAAGATGTGTGTTGTATATTGGACTAAGGAACTCACACCAAGTAGATTAAGGGGGGTGACCTGCTCTGCTGGCTGTTATTATTGGTGTGTGGTAGTGTACAAGATGTGTGTTGTATAATGGACTAAGGAACTCACACCAAGTAGATTAAGGGGGGTCACCTGCTCTGCTGGCTGTTATTATTGGTGTGTGGTAGTGTACAAGATGTGTGTTGTATAATGGACTAAGGAACTCACACCAAGTAGATTAAGGGGGGTCACCTGCTCTGCTGGCTGTTATTATTGGTGTGTGGTAGTGTACAACATGTGTGTTGTATAATGGACTAAGGAACTCACACCAAGTAGATTAAGGGGAGTGACCTGCTCTGCTGGCTGTTATTATTGGTGTGTGGTAGTGTACAAGATGTGTGTTGTATAATGGACTAAGGAACTCACACCAAGTAGATTAAGGGGGGTGACCTGCTCTGCTGGCTGTTATTATTGGTGTGTGGTAGTGTACAAGATGTGTGTTGTATAATGGACTAAGGAACTCACACCAAGTAGATTAAGGGGGGTCACCTGCTCTGCTGGCTGTTATTATTGGTGTGTGGTAGTTTACAAGATGTGTGTTGTATAATGGACTAAGGAACTCACACCAAGTAGATTAAGGGGGGTCACCTGCTCTGCTGGCTGTTATTATTGGTGTGTGGTAGTGTACAAGATGTGTGTTGTATAATGGACTAAGGAACTCACACCAAGTAGATTAAGGGGGGTCACCTGCTCTGCTGGCTGTTATTAGTGGTGTGTGGTAGTGTACAAGATGTGTGTTGTATAATGGACTAAGGAACTTACACCAAGTAGATTAAGGGGGGTGACCTGCTCTGCTGGCTGTTATTATTGGTGTGTGGTAGTGTACAAGATGTGTGTTGTATAATGGACTAAGGAACTCACACCAAGTAGATTAAGGGGGGTCACCTGCTCTGCTGGCTGTTATTATTGGTGTGTGGTAGTGTACAAGATGTGTGTTGTATAATGGACTAAGGAACTCACACCAAGTAGATTAAGGGGGGTCACCTGCTCTGCTGGCTGTTATTATTGGTGTGTGGTAGTGTACAAGATGTGTGTTGTATAATGGACTAAGGAACTCACACCAAGTAGATTAAGGGGGGTGACCTGCTCTGCTGGCTGTTATTATTGGTGTGTGGTAGTGTACAAGATGTGTGTTGTATAATGGACTAAGGAACTCACACCAATTAGATTAAGGGTGGTGACCTGCTCTGCTGGCTGTTATTATTGGTGTGTGGTAGTGTACAAGATGTGTGTTGTATAATGGACTAAGGAACTCACACCAAGTAGATTAAGGGGGGTCACCTGCTCTGCTGGCTGTTATTATTGGTGTGTGGTAGTGTACAAGATGTGTGTTGTATAATGGACTAAGGAACTCACACCAAGTAGATTAAGGGGGGTCACCTGCTCTGCTGGCTCTTATTATTGGTGTGTGGTAGTGTACAAGATGTGTGTTGTATAATGGACTAAGGAACTCACACCAAGTAGATTAAGGGGGGTGACCTGCTCTGCTGGCTGTTATTATTGGTGTGTGGTAGTGTACAAGATGTGTGTTGTATAATGGACTAAGGAACTCACACCAAGTAGATTAAGGGGGGTCACCTGCTCTGCTGGCTGTTATTATTGGTGTGTGGTAGTGTACAAGATGTGTGTTGTATAATGGACTAAGGAACTCACACCAAGTAGATTAAGGGGGGTCACCTGCTCTGCTGGCTGTTATTATTGGTGTGTGGTAGTGTACAAGATGTGTGTTGTATAATGGACTAAGGAACTCACACCAAGTAGATTAAGGGGGGTGACCTGCTCTGCTGGCTGTTATTATTGGTGTGTGGTAGTGTACAAGATGTGTGTTGTATAATGGACGAAGGAACTCACACCAAGTAGATTAAGGGGGGTCACCTGCTCTGCTGGCTGTTATTATTGGTGTGTGGTAGTGTACAAGATGTGTGTTGTATAATGGACTAAGGAACTCACACCAAGTAGATTAAGGGGGGTCACCTGCTCTGCTGGCTCTTATTATTGGTGTGTGGTAGTGTACAAGATGTGTGTTGTATAATGGACTAAGGAACTCACACCAAGTAGATTAAGGGGGGTCACCTGCTCTGATGGCTCTTATTATTGGTGTGTGGTAGTGTACAAGATGTGTGTTGTATAATGGACTAAGCAACTTACACCAAGTAGATTAAGGGGGGTCACCTGCTCTGCTGGCTGTTATTATTGGTGTGTGGTAGTGTACAAGATGTGTGTTGTATAATGGACTAAGGAACTCACACCAAGTAGATTAAGGGGGGTCACCTGCTCTGCTGGCTCTTATTATTGGTGTGTGGTAGTGTACAAGATGTGTGTTGTATAAAGGACTAAGGAACTCACACCAAGTAGATTAAGGGGGGTGACCTGTTCTGCTGGCTGTTATTATTGGTGTGTGGTAGTGTACAAGATGTGTGTTGTATAATGGACTAAGGAACTCACACCAAGTAGATTAAGGGGGTGACCTGCTCTGCTGGCTGTTATTATTGGTGTGTGGTAGTGTACAAGATGCATGTTGTATAATGGACTAAGGAACTCACACCAAGTAGATTAAGGGGGGTCACCTGCTCTGCTGGCTGTTATTATTGGTGTGTGGTAGTGTACAAGATGTGTGTTGTATAATGGACTAAGGAACTCACACCAAGTAGATTAAGGGGGGTCACCTGCTCTGCTGGCTCTTATTATTGGTGTGTAGTAGTGTACAAGATGTGTGTTGTATAATGGACTAAGGAACTCACACCAAGTAGATTAAGGGGGGTCACCTGCTCTGCTGGCTGGTATTATTGGTGTGTGGTAGTGTACAATATGTGTGATGTATAATGGACTAAGGAACTCACACCAAGTAGATTAAGGGGGGTGACCTGCTCTGCTGGCTGTTATTATTGGTGTGTGGTAGTGTACAAGATGTGTGTTGTATAATGGACTAAGGAACTCACACCAAGTAGATTAAGGGGGGTCACCTGCTCTGCTGGCTGTTATTATTGGTGTGTGGTAGTGTACAAGATGTGTGTTGTATAATGGACTAAGGAACTCACACCAAGTAGATTAAGGGGGGTGACCTGCTCTGCTGGCTGTTATTATTGGTGTGTGGTAGTGTAGAAGATGTGTGTTGTATAATGGACTAAGGAACTCACACCAAGTAGATTAAGGGGGGTCACCTGCTCTGCTGGCTGTTATTATTGGTGTGTGGTAGTGTACAAGATGTGTGTTGTATAATGGACTAAGGAACTCACACCAAGTAGATTAAGGGGGGTCACCTGCTCTGCTGGCAGTTATTATTGGTGTGTGGTAGTTTACAATATGTGTGTTGTATAATGGACTAAGGAACTCACACCAAGTAGATTAAGGGGGGTCACCTGTTCTGCTGGCTCTTATTATTGGTGTGTGGTAGTGTACAAGATGTGTGTTGTATAATGGACTAAGGAACTCACACCAAGTAGATTAAGGGGGGTGACCTGCTCTGCTGGCTGTTATTATTGGTGTGTGGTAGTGTACAAGATGTGTGTTGTATAATGGACTAAGGAACTCACACCAAGTAGATTAAGGGGGTGACCTGCTCTGCTGGCTGTTATTATTGGTGTGTGGTAGTGTACAAGATGTGTGTTGTATAATGGACTAAGGAACTCACACCAAGTAGATTAAGGGGGGTGACCTGCTCTGCTGGCTGTTATTATTGGTGTGTGGTAGTGTACAAGATGTGTGTTGTATAATGGACTAAGGAACTCACACCAAGTAGATTAAGGGGGGTCACCTGCTCTGCTGGCTATTATTATTGGTGTGTGGTAGTGTACAAGATGTGTGTTGTATAATGGACTAAGGAACTCACACCAAGTAGATTAAGGGGGGTCACCTGCTCTGCTGGCTGTTATTATTGGTGTGTGGTAGTGTACAATAGGTGTGTTGTATAATGGACTAAGGAACTCACACTAAGTAGATTAAGGGGGGTCACCTGCTCTGCTGGCTGTTATTATTGGTGTGTGGTAGTGTACAAGATGTGTGTTGTATAATGGATTAAGGAACTCACACCACGTAGATTAAGGGGGTCACCTGCTCTGCTGGCTGTTATTATTGGTGTGTGGTAGTGTACAAGATGTGTGTTGTATATTGGACTAAGGAACTCACACCAAGTAGATTAAGGGGGGTGACCTGCTCTGCTGGCTGTTATTATTGGTGTGTGGTAGTGTACAAGATGTGTGTTGTATAATGGACTAAGGAACTCACACCAAGTAGATTAAGGGGGGTCACCTGCTCTGCTGGCTGTTATTATTGGTGTGTGGTAGTGTACAAGATGTGTGTTGCATAATGGACTAAGGAACTCATACCAAGTAGATTAAGGGGGGTCACCTGCTCTGCTGGCTGTTATTATTGGTGTGTGGTAGTGTACAAGATGTTTGTTGTATAATGGACTAAGGAACTCACACCAAGTAGATTAAGGGGAGTGACCTGCTCTGCTGGCTGTTATTATTGGTGTGTGGTAGTGTACAAGATGTGTGTTGTATAATGGACTAAGGAACTCACACCAAGTAGATTAAGGGGGATGACCTGCTCTGCTGGCTGTTATTATTGGTGTGTGGTAGTGTACAAGATGTGTGTTGTATAATGGACTAAGGAACTCACACCAAGTAGATTAAGGGGGGTCACCTGCTCTGCTGGCTGTTATTATTGGTGTGTGGTAGTTTACAAGATGTGTGTTGTATAATGGACTAAGGAACTCACACCAAGTAGATTAAGGGGGGTCACCTGCTCTGCTGGCTGTTATTATTGGTGTGTGGTAGTGTACAAGATGTGTGTTGTATAATGGACTAAGGAACTCACACCAAGTAGATTAAGGGGGGTCACCTGCTCTGCTGGCTGTTATTAGTGGTGTGTGGTAGTGTACAAGATGTGTGTTGTATAATGGACTAAGGAACTCACACCAAGTAGATTAAGGGGGGTGACCTGCTCTGCTGGCTGTTATTATTGGTGTGTGGTAGTGTACAAGATGTGTGTTGTTTAATGGACTAAGGAACTCACACCAAGTAGATTAAGGGGGGTGACCTGCTCTGCTGGCTGTTATTATTGGTGTGTGGTAGTGTACAAGATGTGTGTTGTATAATGGACTAAGGAACTCACACCAAGTAGATTAAGGGTGGTGACCTGCTCTGCTGGCTGTTATTATTGGTGTGTGGTAGTGTACAAGATGTGTGTTGTATAATGGACTAAGGAACTCACACCAAGTAGATTAAGGGGGGTCACCTGCTCTGCTGGCTGTTATTATTGGTGTGTGGTAGTGTACAAGATGTGTGTTGTATAATGGACTAAGGAACTCACACCAAGTAGATTAAGGGGGTTGACCTGCTCTGCTGGCTGTTATTTTTGGTGTGTGGTAGTGTACAAGATGTGTGTTGTATAATGGGCTAAGGAACTCACACGAAGTAGATTAAGGGGGGTGACCTGCTCTGCTGGCTGTTATTATTGGTGTGTGGTAGTGTACAAGATGTGTGTTGTATAATGGACTAAGGAACTCACACCAAGTAGATTAAGGGGGGTACCCTGCTCTGCTGGCTGTTATTATTGGTGTGTGGTAGTGTACAAGATGTGTGTTGTATAATGGACTAAGGAACTCACACCAAGTAGATTAAGGGGGGTGACCTGCTCTGCTGGCTGTTATTATTGGTGTGTGGTAGTGTACAAGATGTGTGTTGTATAATGGACTAAGGAACTCACACCAAGTAGATTAAGGGGGGTCACCTGCTCTGCTGGCTCTTATTATTGGTGTGTGGTAGTGTACAAGATGTGTGTTGTATAATGGACTAAGGAACTCACACCAAGTAGATTAAGGGGGGTGACCTGCTCTGCTGGCTGTTATTATTGGTGTGTGGTAGTGTACAAGATGTGTGTTGTATAATGGACAGAGCTGGGCACTTTAGCCAACACTTCCGCAAATAGCCAATTCCGCCATGGCGGAAGTGTCATTTTGTTGGCGAATTAGCGTTGGCGCCAAAATGGCTGCCTATTTGCGGGTTTGAAGCTCTGGAAAGTACCTCCATGTTGCAAACCTCGAGTCCGCAAAATACAAATTCCAGCCGCCAGCCAGCCCTGGGCCGCTCCTGCAGCTCCAGCCAAAAAAAGTCATGTGACCAAGCCAACTATCTGTGTTCTGGAATCTAGGCCTATACATCGGCTCTTCACGTTTGTTCACTTACTTAGTAGCAAGCGTCCAGCTAACACCTACAACACACAGCAGTCCAAGAGTTCCAACCTGCTAGCACTTCAACTTTGTTTATATTTTCGGCCTATTGAAGTGAACATGGAGTCTACCATCATGCCTACCGCAGCTACCAACAGCATGGGGAGCAGTTCACCACCATCATCCGACAGTGATGCTGCAGAGCATGCAGAAATCGAGGACCTAAGCCACCCCTGGCCCCACCTTGAAACCTTCTATGGGCCTCTAATTACCAAGAAGATGTTTCTGGAGAAGGGCTTTATAACTTTATAATCTAGCCTAATTTAAGATTATAAAGTTAGGCTATCGTTAATTTGATTGATAGCCTGTTAATTTTTAACTTAAACTAATGTTATTAGGCTACCCTAATTCCATCAAAATGCCTCAAAGCATGTAGGCCTAGGCTAAGTCTAACTTCTATATAGGCTAGGCTATATAGCCTAGGCCTAGGTCTATAATTACTAATCCCATCAAAATGCCTCAAAGCATGTAGGCTAAATATTGCATGTTCTAACTTCTAAATATAGCCTAGGCCTATAGGCTAATTACTAATATAAGTAATTTTATTAGGCTAGGCCTAGGCTACCCTAATCCTATCAAAATGCCTCAAAGCATTTAGGCTAAATAATATTGCATTTTCTAACTTCTATATATATATAGGCTAGCCTAGGCTTAGGTCTAGGCTATAATCAGTCAATCAATAATTCCATCAAAATGCCTCAAAGCATGTAGGCTAAATATTGCATGTTCTAACTTTAATATATAGCCTCGGCCTAGGTCTAGGCTATAATCAGTCACTAATTCCATCAAAATGCCTCAAAGCATGTAGGCCTAGGCTAAATATTGCATGTTCTAACTTCTATGTATAGGCCTAGGCCTATAATCACACTCATTTTATTAGTGTTAAGTAGAAAGTGTTAATTTTGAAAATATCATATAGGCCTAGACTAAATTTAGCCTACAATAAAATGTTATTAAATTTTTATCTGAAGCTAGACCTTTATTCTGAGCATTAAAATGAATAGGTCTAGGCTACTTTCTATTAAATTACTTAATCTATCTAAAGTATACCTATCCAGGCATATATAGCCTATTGCCATTCCCAAAGGGGGGACCACGAGTAAATCGCCTCCTTGCACCTCTGTGATCCGGCGTACCTCCTCCTGAATGGTGCGGAATTGCGAATACTGATTATTACTGAAGCACTCTCCCCATAAACAAGTTGCCCCAACGTTTTACTGCCCATGTGGACAAACTAAGTGGCCTATGCTATATATATTAACCCTTTCACTGTGGGTGACGTTCTGGAATGTTTTGGCAATTTACAGCAATTTCCAAGCTTTAAAAGCCTGTATGTATATCCTTGAGGTCCATGGAAGTTGGGCAACATTATATTTAAGTATATACAGTATATATATATTTATTGACATTAGAGATTGAATTTATTGATTTACCCTTGATTCTGTAGTTTAAATTTAAAATTAATAAAAAACGGTTTGCGTTTGCATATTTGCATTTGAGGACTAGAAATTTCACAAGGTTTGCACATTTGTGTTTGCTGAAGTTATGTTCTTGGTTTGCTGATTTGTGTTTGCTGACTTGACTTTTTGTTTGTGGTGCCCAGCTCTGATAATGGACTAAGGAACTCACACCAAGTAGATTAAGGGGGTTCACCTGCTCTGCTGGCTGTTATTATTGGTGTGTGGTAGTGTACAAGATGTGTGTTGTATAATGGACTAAGGAACTCACACCAAGTAGATTAAGGGGGGTGACCTGCTCTGCTGGCTGTTATTATTGGTGTGTGGTAGTGTACAAGATGTGTGTTGTATAATGGACTAAGGAACTCACACCAAGTAGATTAAGGGGGGTCACCTGCTCTGCTGGCTGTTATTATTGGTGTGTGGTAGTGTACAAGATGTGTGTTGTATAATGGACTAAGGAACTCACACCAAGTAGATTAAGGGGGGTGACCTGCTCTGCTGGCTGTTATTATTGGTGTGTGGTAGTGTACAAGATGTGTGTTGTATAATGGACTAAGGAACTCACACCAAGTAGATTAAGGGGGGTGACCTGCTCTGCTGGCTGTTATTATTGGTGTGTGGTAGTGTACAAGATGTGTGTTGTATAATGGACTAAGGAACTCACACCAAGTAGATTAAGGGGGGTCACCTGCTCTGCTGGCTGTTATTATTGGTGTGTGGTAGTGTACAAGATGTGTGTTGTATAATGGACTAAGGAACTCACACCAAGTAGATTAAGGGTGGTCACCTGCTCTGCTGGCTGTTATTATTGGTGTGTGGTAGTGTACAAGATGTGTGTTGTATAATGGACTAAGGAACTCACACCAAGTAGATTAAGGGGGGTGACCTGCTCTGCTGGCTGTTATTATTGGTGTGTGGTAGTGTACAAGATGTGTGTTGTATAATGGACTAAGGAACTCACACCAAGTAGATTAAGGGGGGTCACCTGCTCTGCTGGCTGTTATTATTGGTGTGTGGTAGTGTACAAGATGTGTGTTGTATAATGGACTAAGGAACTCACACCAAGTAGATTAAGGGGGGTCACCTGCTCTGCTGGCTGTTATTATTGGTGTGTGGTAGTGTACAAGATGTGTGTTGTATAATGGACTAAGGAACTCACACCAAGTAGATTAAGGGGGCTCACCTGCTCTGCTGGCTGTTATTATTGGTGTGTGGTAGTGTACAAGATGTGTGTTGTATAATGGACTAAGGAACTCACACCAAGTAGATTAAGGGGGGAGACCTGCTCTGCTGGCTGTTATTATTGGTGTGTGGTAGTGTACAAGATGTGTGTTGTATAATGGACTAAGGAACTCACACCAAGTAGATTAAGGGGGGTGACCTGCTCTGCTGGCTGTTATTATTGGTGTGTGGTAGTGTACAAGATGTGTGTTGTATAATGGACTAAGGAACTCACACCAAGTAGATTAAGGGGGGTCACCTGCTCTGCTGCTGTTATTATTGGTGTGTGGTAGTGTACAAGATGTGTGTTGTATAATGGACTAAGGAACTCACACCAAGTAGATTAAGGGGGGTCACCTGCTCTGCTGGCTCTTATTATTGGTGTGTGGTAGTGTACAAGATGTGTGTTGTATAATGGACTAAGGAACTCACACCAAGTAGATTAAGGGGGGTGACCTGCTCTGCTGGCTGTTATTATTGGTGTGTGGTTGTGTACAAGATGTGTGTTGTATAATGGACTAAGGAACTCACACTAAGTAGATTAAGGGGGGTGACCTGCTCTGCTGGCTGTTATTATTGGTGTGTGGTAGTGTACAAGATGTGTGTTGTATAATGGACTAAGGAACTCACACCAAGTAGATTAAGGGGGGTCACCTGCTCTGCTGGCTGTTATTATTGGTGTGTGGTAGTGTACAAGATGTGTGTTGTATAATGGACTAAGGAACTCACACCAAGTAGATTAAGGGGGGTCACCTGCTCTGCTGGCTCTTATTATTGGTGTGTGGTAGTGTACAAGATGTGTGTTGTATAATGGACTAAGGAACTCACACCAAGTAGATTAAGGGGGGTGACCTGCTCTGCTGGCTGTTATTATTGGTGTGTGGTAGTGTACAAGATGTGTGTTGTATAATGGACTAAGGAACTCACACCAAGTAGATTAAGGGGGGTGACCTGCTCTGCTGGCTGTTATTATTGGTGTGTGGTAGTGTACAAGATGTGTGTTGTATAATGGACTAAGGAACTCACACCAAGTAGATTAAGGGGGGTCACCTGCTCTGCTGGCTGTTATTATTGGTGTGTGGTAGTGTACAAGATGTGTGTTGTATAATGGACTAAGGAACTCACACCAAGTAGATTAAGGGGGTGACCTGCTCTGCTGGCTGTTATTATTGGTGTGTGGTAGTTGTGACGCACCCAGTGCGTAGCAACGTAACCTGATTGTACTCCTTGGTACTCCACTGTACCGTCACGGACCGTGTACCATGCTGGCTGCTTATATTGAGTGTGACAACGTATAACTATGTTCTTTGTATCTCTGCAAAGGTCTCGTCATTTGCTAACCAGTGGTGGGTTTTGTTTTAAGCCATGTCGAGACCTTCCATTTAATATGTAGTATCAATAGAGAAGTTGATAGATGAGATGATAGGAATTCAGAGAGAGAGAGTGAGTTAGACTTCAGAGCGAGAGGGTAGCGGTGCGCCACGCTGCCGGGGGGGTGGTTGCCAGACGTATGGACCGGTTGGCAGCCCTGCGCTTATAGCTAGGTGCGACAGGGTTGGTAGTACATTGCCGCCTGCATTTGCTGCCTGGCTGCCCATGTTGTCGTACAGCACATTGCCTGGAGGCTCGCTGTGTGCTCTATGACCAGGTTGCCTAGAACCTTTGAGACTCTAACATCCCTTGCCCTCTCTCCCAATTTCTCACGGTTGCACTCTTTCTCTCTGACGACATTACTCTCATTTCATTCTTCTCTCTATTTAAATGCATACCCTTCCCTTGAGGTCCTAAAGGAGTTTCAGCACTCACCTCTCGTATTACTCTTAGGACAAGCATATATTTACATGTATTAGATTTAAGGGGTTAATGTGAACAGCGATCTTCTTGATGAGGATAGTTGGTGAACGTTCTACATGTTCACGAGTTATATGCCCAGCTCATCATCCAATTTGTGACTAGACTAGTGCCATGTGTAAGAGCCCGACCATGCCCAGGAGTTGTCTGTAGAGGGGTGAGGACTTAGCCTTGATTTGCCTACCGAGCCAGGAGCGAGTGTAGTACCAGAGACTACAGCTCGCTCGTAGTGCCGGTATAGTAGAGTAACGTAATTTATCTGTCCTTGTGTTCTCTGCAGTCTTTTCCTGGGTTCTCGCTTTCGGTGCTGGGACTCGTTGTTCCCGTGACTTGGCCTGCTAGCTAGAACACATGGGGATGATGAGTGGGTTATATCTTTATTTTACTATGCATTGCAGCTCTCTTTAAGTTTATGTATGTAACACTTTACAATACACATTACTCACACACAAGACAACACTATTAATACTTTCATGTATCAATTAACTGCACTGTCGTTTTGCTGCTGTGTCCGGAGTTCTGTTGCGTAGGGCGCATACAGACTCAGAGGGGAGACAGAGTGAGAGAAGCGAAGTAGCCTATGCGGTAGTATGCTACCGGCGCAGTACTGTTGCCTGCAACCTTTTAGTTATTCCAAGTATAGATTCATTATTACAATAAGTGACTACTATTTATGTTCCTTCCATGTGTATTATTAGGTATCTACTGGATCATGAACATCTTGTATGCTACATGCTAGTGCATGTTAGTAGGGGACAGTTATTCTAGTGCACGCGCTTTCAAGTAGGCGTGTACATTTGTCATTTAGCATTTCACTGTCATACCTTTAGCCTGCTTCTATTCTACATTATTAGAGGCTTAATATTAACGTAGTTTCTTGAGTATTGCATTTCTTTAGTAATAACGTAACCTATAAATGTCTGAGGGAGTTTAGCCTCATAGCCTACCCCTGTTGTACACTTTCGCCGAGTTAAGGTACCTCGTTACCATAGACGATAACTCTGTAGGGCGTTGGTGCTTTTGTTGTCTGGAGCATATAGTATTTTGGACTGGAATCGAGCGTGTCGTTGTCACATAAGCCATTTCTGTCCTACGATCAAGAATCCCGAATATGTATTGCCGATCCAGCCGTAACAAAATGGCGACCTTGCACAAGATTCAGTAGTATCCTATCACATGTTTTTTGGAGAACTATTCTATGCTACCTAGTAGAGCTGGCTAGAATTTTCTTGCATATTGGAGGAATTTTTATTGTGTCATTATTGTATTGGTGGACTTGCAGATTGTTTCGTTAGGGGTGTCTAGAGTAGAGTCATTCAAGCATCTTTAACATTTTGTGAGTCGAGACTGCAATTAGTAATAAGCACTTCTTTTTTTTTATGAACAGCAATTGTATAACCAGCACTATGTCTAATGACTCATCATTTACGGGGGAGGATAACACGGTACAGCCTCGTAACCAGCAAGTACAACAGATGTTTAGGGAGGGGAGTGTTATAAGTGGAGAGAGGGATGCCCGGGCATTTTTGCAGACACCTTTGACCGAACAGCGCCTGCAGGCTATTGATTGTTACGGTCTTCGCTGTTTAGCCACGGTTTTGGGGCGGGACTGTCCTGACAGTTGGCCCAAGAAGAATTTGGTGGCATGTTTGTTGGGTGATGGCGATGGGGCGGTGGGTGGAGTGGGGTCTTGGGGGGTTCCCTCCAAGCCTCCATTCCACTCTACCCCTGAGCTGGGCCCTCAGCCAGCGAGTCTTAGCACGTTGCAGCAGGAGGGTTCTCAAGGGCAAGCTGGCTTACCCGTAAACACGTCTCGGTGTGGATCCCCCATTTTGTGCTCTCCCCCCCCAGGCCTGTCTCCTGAGATGTTATTTCAGCTAGAACTAGCTAAGTTTAAGCTGCAGGAGACTCAGATACAACAGGCTAGTATAGAACGCATAGAGGTTGCTAGAATCCAAGCCAATCAGGATGCAACCAGGTACCAGGCTGAAATGGATGTCGAGAAGTCTAGAGTAGAGACCACGGGGCGTCATCTCGGTGGTGGGCACTGGGTTACAGACTCACTTTCGCATTTAATTAAGTTAGTACCCGCATTTGATGAGACAGCAGTGACTGAGTTTTTTGCTCGTTTCGAAAAGAAGTGTCGTGAGTATGACTGGCCGGAGGTTAAATGGGCAGCATTAGTTTCATCACGTCTAGTGGGTAAGGGGTTGAAAGCCTACGATGCACTGTCACTGGACGAGAGTGTAGTGTATGGACTGGTGAAGGAGGCTGTGCTCCGGGCCTACGAACTGCAACCCGAAACTTATAGATTGAAGTTCCGTGGCGTGAATAAGAAGAGCGACGTCAGTTTTATGGAGCACGCACGGGACTTAACAGATGCAGGTAATAACTGGTTTCGGTCCGAGCACGCAGAGTCGGCTGAGGAAATTAAGCAACTTTTCTATCTGGAACAGTTTTACAAATGCACTGGAACCGATCTAACGCTGAACATTAAGGAAAAATGTCCCAAGACAGTAGAGGAGGCTGCCAAGATGGCAGACCTCAGATTATCATTGATTCGTGGTTGCGGTGCCGCTCAGAGGGCTGAGTCAGGGCAGAAGGGGCGCTATACCCCACCCACCAGAGTTTTCGATAATAACAAATCCTATGACACACATAACCACACTAAATGCATTGCACCTAATAACACCTACAAACACAAGCCTCTCCCGTTTACTAAAGGTCAGGCCCCTTCTTCGCCCGCACAAGGGAAGAAGCCCATTGGGGATGTGAAATGTTACAAATGTCAGAAGCTAGGCCATTATTCACGTGAGTGCCCTAGTAACACTCCCGCTAAGCCGGTGTCATTGGTTCACAGTATCGGTGTGTCTCTGAAGGCTGCAGCAACTGCCCGGGGTAGGTTGTCAGCAGCTGAGGCACACGCGGTAAAGAAGCGTACGGAAGGCTCGACACCTGTCCGGGACACTTTCTGTAGCCATCGGGGGCACGGGTTTGTGAGCTGGGGGAGTGAACTACGGAGGGTTGACTTGCTGAGGGATACGGGGGCTTCGCAAACTTTGTTGAGGAACTTCACAGGGAAACCGATAAATGCGGCCAGAGTTGTTGTGGTGCAGGGTATAAATGCTACGAGGTCATACCCACTTGTGAGGTTGGAGTTGAGAGTGGGAGAGGTGTGCAGGGAGCTGGATGTAGGGATCGTTGAGTGTTTGCCAGTTGAGGGCGTCGACCTTCTTCTCGGCAACGACTTTGCGGTGCCCACTTCCGGGACTCCACCCTTAGTCGTTGCCGAGAGGGCGGCCGACGTGGATGGTGAGAATCGGGAATGGGTTGGGAGGTGCCAACAGGATGAGATGGCCTGTGTGGTAACCCGATCTCGCTCTGCGGCTCCTGCACAGCCTAGCACTCAACCTCGGGGACAGTGGAGGAAGGATCAGGAGAAGGTTGCTAAGGGCAGGAAAAGGGACATTGATTCTGCTGCACTTCTCGGTGATTCGGTACTTGGACCTATAATAAACACGGGAGTTGACTCTGGCCCAGATATGGTGTGTAACAAGGCAGAGTTGGGTAAGACTTCGCGTGAGGCAAGAGCTGTAGCGAGAGCCACTAAGGCAGTAGAGCCTACTAGCCGGGGTAATGTCTTATTACAAAACCATCTTGATGCATTGACGCCCAGGGACATTAGTGAGCAGCAGCTGCAAGACGCTAGCCTAGCTCGTTATAGCAATGGTGCCATAGAGTTGGAGGAAGATGGGGATGCGAAGCCGGGAGATTTCTTTAGGCTCAACAGGATATTGTACCGCAGATTTCTAGACCCCAAATCGAAGTGGGAGGGCGGTGCGAGGGTAGTAGACCAGGTGGTTGTTCCAAATAAGTATAGAGAGTCCTTATTGTGTCTGGCGCATGATGTGCCGGTGGCGGGTCATTTGGGGGTAACAAAAACATTGGCGGCATTGGGCAGGTTTTTCTGGTGGCCTGGGGTCAAGGCTGATGTCTGTGCATGGGTGGCTGGGTGTGCGACCTGCCAGACAACGGGGAAGCCTAACCAGACAATCCCGAAGGCACCTTTGTTTCCCATACCTGTCACCGGGCCTCCGTTCAGCAAAGTTGTAGTAGATTTGGTTGGCCCTTTCCCGCCTACTAGTAGTGGCAATAAATTCCTGTTGACAATCATGGATGTGGCTACGAGATACCCGGACGCATACCCCATGAGAAACGGCTCGGCAAAGGCAGTTGTTAAAAACTTATTATTGTTCTGTTCCCGTTATGGATTTCCACGTGAGGTGCAGTCAGACCAGGGGAGCAATTTTACATCCAAATTGTTCAAGCAAACCCTTCAGTTGCACGGTATATGTTCTGTAGTGTCGTCAGCCTACCATCCCGAGAGTCAGGGAGTCTTGGAGCGGTGGCACTCGACCCTGAAGAGTATGCTACGCTGTTACTGTGCAGAACATGACACTGATTGGGATTTGGGTCTGCCGTATGTTCTGTTCGCTGCACGTGAAGTCCCAGGAGAGAGCCTGGGGTTCAGTCCAAATCAACTAGTCTTTGGCCATAATGTGAGAGGACCTTTAAGTATGGTGAAAGAGATCTGGGAGGGCGAAGAGAAGCCGGGGTCTGTACTTAAATATATCCTTGAGAGCCGGGAGAGACTTATAGGTTGCATGGCAGCGGCAGGTAATAACTTGGTTAATGCACAGGCGGTCATGAAGCACCAGTATGACGCCAAGGTGAAGCTTCGGGAGTTTTCGGTGGGTCAGGAGGTAATGTTGCTTTTACCTTTGCCTGGACACCCCCTTTCTGCCAAGTTTATTGGGCCGTATGTGGTGGCTAAGAAACTGTCCGACCTTGATTATCTCGTTGCAACACCTGACCGTAGAAAAAAACATCAGTTATGTCATGTTAACCTCATGAAAGAGTATGTGAGACGCCCCTCAGAGCCTCTCACTGTCCCTGTGCTGGCCTGCAGCGGCCAGGGTGGAGAAGGAGGTGGGGACAGTCATGCTGCTGAGGAGGATAGCTGGGACTGTGTCATTTCCGCGGAACAGTGGGCGGGGAATACTGAACAAGAGGCTAGGCAAGCTGTAAGTCACCTGCCTGAGCACCAGGGTGCTGCTGTCCTAGGCCTGTTCAGGTCATACCCCTCTGTTTTCGCCGAACACCCAGGTCTCACTACTCAGGTAACGCACGACGTGGACGTCGGTGATAATGTGCCCTTCAAGTCAGTGCCCTACCGTGTGCCCCCGGTAAAGTTGCCAGCTTTACGGGAGGAGTTAAAGTACATGGTTGAGAGAGGGATGATCACTGAAGGTTATGTGAAGTGGACATCACCCGTCACGTTGCAGCCAAAACCTGACGGCAAGGTGCGGTTCTGCATAGATTTTCGTAGGCTAAATGGCTTGACCACTACCAACCCTTACCCTTTGCCTCGAGTTGACGACAGCGTGGACAAGATAGGGAATGCAAAGTACCTTACTAAAATTGATCTTGTAAAAGGCTACTGGCAAGTACCCCTGTCGGACCGAGCTAAGCAAGTTTGTGGTTTTGTGGTAGATGGCAAGACCTACCAATGTAACGTAATGCCTTATGGGCTTAAGAACGCACCTGCCACGTTTCAGAACCTGATGAACGATATTTGTGACGAAATCCCTAACTGCACGGTCTACCTTGATGACGTGATAGTGTATGATGACAATTTTGAAAATCACCTAAGGCACTTAGAGACCCTGTTTGGGAAGTTGCACGATGCTGGGCTGGTGGTGAACCTGAGGAAGTGCGAGTTTGTAAAGGCTACTGTGCAGTATCTTGGCTTCGTGGTCGGGTTAGGCCGGGTGTGCCCCCCCCTGAGCAAGATACAGGCTATCAATATGTTTCCCAGGCCCACCACTAAGCGCCAGGTCATGCGGTTCCTAGGTATGATAGGCTATTATAGGCGCTTCATCCGGGGATACTCTACTGTCTTAGCACCGTTAACTGATCTACTGTCGAAGTCAGTGAAGTTCTGTTGGGCTGCGGAGTGTCAGAGGGCTTTCGACCTAGTCAAGCACCTGCTGTGTACACATCCGATTTTGAGAGCCCCAGACTTCTCCAGGAGTTTTCAGCTGGCGACTGATGCCAGCGGTGTGGGTGCCGGGGCAGTGTTACTGCAGACTGATTCCGAGGGCTTGGAACACCCAGTGAGCTTCTTTTCTCGCAAGTTTAATTCGGCACAAAGGAATTACTCGACTATAGAGAAGGAGCTTCTTGCTATCGTTTTGTCGCTCAAACATTTCGAAGTTTATGTTCCAGCCTACGGCCCGGTAGTGACGATTTATACGGACCATCATCCCTTGAAATTCCTAAATCAGTTTCACAATCGGAATATGCGGTTGACCAGGTGGTCCCTAATGCTCCAAGAGTATAATCTCAACATTCAGCATATTGCCGGGAGTGAGAACGTGATAGCAGATTGTCTATCAAGGGTTGATGATCCAGGATAGTCGTGCACGGTGTGTGGGTTGAGCAGGAGTAAAATTAGGCTATCATAACGCCGTCCAAAAAGATTATAAAACAATAAAATAAACGAGAATTTTTTTTTTAGTTTTGTAAGTCTTTATTGTTGTAGCATGATGCATGCGATATTGTGTTTTATGTATAATTCACACTTCAGTTGTTGTGCACCTTTTGCAATTAGTGGCAGCTAAGGGTAGCAGGTCGGTTGGTTGCCTGTCAGATTTTGATAATGCTTCTAAGGTCGATTATCTAAAATCTTGGGGGGGCTGTGACGCACCCAGTGCGTAGCAACGTAACCTGATTGTACTCCTTGGTACTCCACTGTACCGTCACGGACCGTGTACCATGCTGGCTGCTTATATTGAGTGTGACAACGTATAACTATGTTCTTTGTATCTCTGCAAAGGTCTCGTCATTTGCTAACCAGTGGTGGGTTTTGTTTTAAGCCATGTCGAGACCTTCCATTTAATATGTAGTATCAATAGAGAAGTTGATAGATGAGATGATAGGAATTCAGAGAGAGAGAGTGAGTTAGACTTCAGAGCGAGAGGGTAGCGGTGCGCCACGCTGCCGGGGGGGTGGTTGCCAGACGTATGGACCGGTTGGCAGCCCTGCGCTTATAGCTAGGTGCGACAGGGTTGGTAGTACATTGCCGCCTGCATTTGCTGCCTGGCTGCCCATGTTGTCGTACAGCACATTGCCTGGAGGCTCGCTGTGTGCTCTATGACCAGGTTGCCTAGAACCTTTGAGACTCTAACATCCCTTGCCCTCTCTCCCAATTTCTCACGGTTGCACTCTTTCTCTCTGACGACATTACTCTCATTTCATTCTTCTCTCTATTTAAATGCATACCCTTCCCTTGAGGTCCTAAAGGAGTTTCAGCACTCACCTCTCGTATTACTCTTAGGACAAGCATATATTTACATGTATTAGATTTAAGGGGTTAATGTGAACAGCGATCTTCTTGATGAGGATAGTTGGTGAACGTTCTACATGTTCACGAGTTATATGCCCAGCTCATCATCCAATTTGTGACTAGACTAGTGCCATGTGTAAGAGCCCGACCATGCCCAGGAGTTGTCTGTAGAGGGGTGAGGACTTAGCCTTGATTTGCCTACCGAGCCAGGAGCGAGTGTAGTACCAGAGACTACAGCTCGCTCGTAGTGCCGGTATAGTAGAGTAACGTAATTTATCTGTCCTTGTGTTCTCTGCAGTCTTTTCCTGGGTTCTCGCTTTCGGTGCTGGGACTCGTTGTTCCCGTGACTTGGCCTGCTAGCTAGAACACATGGGGATGATGAGTGGGTTATATCTTTATTTTACTATGCATTGCAGCTCTCTTTAAGTTTATGTATGTAACACTTTACAATACACATTACTCACACACAAGACAACACTATTAATACTTTCATGTATCAATTAACTGCACTGTCGTTTTGCTGCTGTGTCCGGAGTTCTGTTGCGTAGGGCGCATACAGACTCAGAGGGGAGACAGAGTGAGAGAAGCGAAGTAGCCTATGCGGTAGTATGCTACCGGCGCAGTACTGTTGCCTGCAACCTTTTAGTTATTCCAAGTATAGATTCATTATTACAATAAGTGACTACTATTTATGTTCCTTCCATGTGTATTATTAGGTATCTACTGGATCATGAACATCTTGTATGCTACATGCTAGTGCATGTTAGTAGGGGACAGTTATTCTAGTGCACGCGCTTTCAAGTAGGCGTGTACATTTGTCATTTAGCATTTCACTGTCATACCTTTAGCCTGCTTCTATTCTACATTATTAGAGGCTTAATATTAACGTAGTTTCTTGAGTATTGCATTTCTTTAGTAATAACGTAACCTATAAATGTCTGAGGGAGTTTAGCCTCATAGCCTACCCCTGTTGTACACTTTCGCCGAGTTAAGGTACCTCGTTACCATAGACGATAACTCTGTAGGGCGTTGGTGCTTTTGTTGTCTGGAGCATATAGTATTTTGGACTGGAATCGAGCGTGTCGTTGTCACATAAGCCATTTCTGTCCTACGATCAAGAATCCCGAATATGTATTGCCGATCCAGCCGTAACATAGTGTACAAGATGTGTGTTGTATAATGGACTAAGGAACTCACACCAAGTAGATTAAGGGGGGTCACCTGCTCTGCTGGCTGTTATTATTGGTGTGTGGTAGTGTACAAGATGTGTGTTGTATAATGGACTAAGGAACTCACACCAAGTAGATTAAGGGGGGTCACCTGCTCTGCTGGCTGTTATTATTGGTGTGTGGTAGTGTACAAGATGTGTGTTGTATAATGGACTAAGGAACTCACACCAAGTAGATTAAAGGGGGTGACCTGCTCTGCTGGCTGTTATTTCTGTCCTTTTCTCTCTTTCTCTGGCTTGTATCCATTCCAACACATTCACCCAACTATTTTAACACGTTTATTCCCATCTAGGTGTCGATTTCTTCCTGGCGAGCGATAGCGAGCCAGCATTATATGAAGAAATCCGGCTTCGCCGGAGAAATTTTTCTGTCGAAAAATGTACAGATTTAGCCTGCTGTCAAACAAAAATTAAAAATATGCTGGCTCGCTACCGCTCACCAGTAAAAAATTAACACCTGGATGGGGATAAACATCTTAAAACAGTAGGCTGAATGGGGCCAAATGGATACAAGCCAGAGAAAGATTGAAAAGGACAGAACAAAAACAGGTCACCCCCCTTAACCACACAAGAGTTTTATGATTTGAGTTCCAGATTTTAGAGCACCATTTCCTGTAGGAATTTAATTTGTTTTCACTCCTTCCTTATATATATATATATATATATATATATATATATATATATATATATATATATATATATATATATATATGTAAGGTATGGGTGTTAAAAAACATAATGATTATATTATATACACACGCATTATACAGGGTATTGTGTTTTTATAGACACCATTATAATGTCTATATTTGCTGTTGATATTCAATGTTTGGCTAATAGTATGTTATAATTGCATTATTAATTCAATATAATATTAATTGCATTACTGTTGTGTATCTTTATAGGTGGGATCATCGTTGGTGCAAATATTGAACAGTTCTGGTCTTGTATGGAACGTAAGCTGCCCGACCCAGAACATCATCAAGGACCTTCTAGGCCTCTACCTGGGTGTGGTGTGTGGCTCTGATGGTGGTGATGACTGTGGCTCACTTTCTGCATGCAACTCAGGTGACTTATTATTATACAACTAAGCCCATTTATTTATTCAAATGTAAAAAATTATATTTAGTATTAGCATACAGTATTAGAAAAGTGTGGATTGTGCCTGAGCATATAGATAGATATAGATAGATATAGATAGATTACTATAATATTACTTGTGGGAGTAAAACACAAGAAATGCAGGCACCAATATTTACACTAAATTGGACCAATTACCGACTTGGACTTGAAGCTGAAAATTATGATGGATGCATTTGAATTAGTAAAGGCACCATGCTCAACCAGGCAGCTATGAGAACACTACTGGCCGCCGCTCATTGGTTAAATGCTCATTATACTACTAATACATTCAACCAATCCGGCACTGCGCACCTGCAGCCTAATAATTGCTTGGGAAGCTTATATACAACATATTTCAATAACAGGCTGCTAACGATTATCAAAGTTACCTGAAACGCTAATCAAGTAACAACAAAGTTAAAATAGCTAATTAGCTGTTAACGTATTAGGTAAACCGTGCCCACCACTGCTAGCAGCCATAGTTATACCCTGTTGTTGTTACTCTACAGAACATGTTAATTTAAGGCAGCCCACCTCACTTGTTTTCTCTTTCTCTCCCTCTCTTTGGTTTGTATCCATTCGGCCCCATTCACCCTACTGTTTTAAGACGTATACCCCCATCCAGGTGTTCATATTTTCCTGGCGAGCGGTAGCCAGCCAGCATATGTATACTGTATTTGTTTTTTGACAGCAAGCTAAATTTGTACATTTTTCGATAGAAAAGTGTCTTTGGCGAAGCCAGATTTCCCCATACGTTAACGATCGCCAGGAAAAAATCGACACCTAGATGGGAACAAACGTCTTAAAACAGTTGGCTGAATGGGGCCGAATTGATACAAGCCAGGGAAAGAGAGAAAAGGAGTGAAAGATACAAAAAAGCCGGTGACCCCCTTAACAAATATGTAGTTTGCTTTAATATGTATTCTAAAATAGTTAACACATCTATATACGTACAAGATAGTTATGTTCTAAGGGGTTGATGACGTCACACAAAGACGCTCTCTGAATACAGCAGCGATACAAAGATCAGTCTTGGAAAACATTTGATGTGCTCAACACGATAACTAATGCTACACAGTCCTTTTGTAATTCAATGTAAGATAATTTACTGTCGCTATTACTGAACTCCAACAGCAACACCAAAAGTTAATTAGCATCTTGTGGGTAATTAATATATTTTCTTTAAGTATTATTGAGGATTTTGCTTGCTTTTGCCATTATCAAGCAATGTACTTTAGGTTGTCCCATAAGCTAACACAAACATCTTCCCAGACTTCCTTCAAACTATAAAATGACAATACAAAAATGTCCCGGCCGAAGGACAATTTTTGTCTTAAGATACAGGCTCGCTATCGCTCGCCCAGAAAATAAGTCTATACCTAAATTGGGTGAAACGTGGTGTTATCGCCAAACTAGCCAATTGAGGTGAAAAGTCTTAAAATCCCTAGGCCTAATGGAGCAAAATAAGAGTTGATGCAAAAATCTCCCCTCAGACCAAATAGGGTTAAGGGGGTCACCGTTTTTTTTTATCTTTCTCTGCTTTTCTCTCTTTTGCTGGGTTGTATCCATTCGGCCCCATTCATCCAACTGTTTTAAGACGTTTATCCCCATCCAGGTATCTTCCTGGCGAGCGATAGCGAGCTAGCATTGTTTGGATAAATCCGGCTTCGCCGGAGACATTTTTCTATAAAAAAATGTACAAATTTAGCTTGCTGTCAAAACAAAAACATATATGCTGGCTCGCTACCGCTCGCCAGGAAAATATTGACACCTGGATGGGGGTAAACGTCTTAAAACAGTAGGCTGAATGGATACAAGCCAAAGAGAGAGAGAGAGAGAGAGACAGAGAAAAAAAGCGAGGTGGGCCCCCTTAACATTCCTTTACCTCTTACCCTACAGAGTGTAACACGGTCAACATGACGTGGCGGTACCGGGGTGGAGTATCCCTGCGGACCTGGCTGAACAACGGTACAATGGATGTAGTGGAGACAAATACCTTACATTTCAACCATCCACAACACAACAACCGCTGGACCCTTTACCTAGACCTGTACAACACAACAGGTCGTGTAGGTGAAGCAAGAATACAACAAGAAGATAACAGGACCAGTGTGTTGATGCACTGTGGTACTGGTGGTGGCAGGGTGGTCACTGTCAACACACCAATCAACCATTATCCCCCTTCACCACTGAGGTTCACAATACAGGTAAGGTTACCATAACAACACTTTTACTATACCCTCACTATGCACCATTTACCCCTTTGCAACCTACATTTGTACATTTGTCGATAGAAAAATGTCCAGGCTGAAGGCCGGTTTTTCCTTAGTTTCAGGCTCGCTATCGCTCGCCACGAAAAAATTAACAGCTGAATGGACCAGTAAGTCATTAAACAGTCAGCTAGTGGAGTGAAACATCCAATAAATGGGCAAGGTGTTCCATATATTGAGCTTGACATAATTTGTAGACATTTCGCCCCGTTCAGGTATAGACATTTTTTAAGGGATCCGATAAAGGATCCCGATTTCCAAGATCCTTGTCAAGCTAAAGGAGTTGGCTTTGCCCTTAACCCCTTCTGTTCCGGCGACGTCTTATTAATTCTACTCAAGCTAAATTTAGATGATTTTATGAAGCTTAGGAAGGATATATGGTAACTCAAAGGGTTAAGTAAGATAGTCTGTAGCCTTTTAATGAGTAGACGGCCTTCCTAAGCTGTACAAAATTGGCTTATAGTTGACAGAATATATTGAAAACTACATCACCGGTACAGAAGGGGTTAAGGGGAGATGGGTCGTTTTTCTGGTCCCCCTTCTCCCTCATGTTTAGCACCACTAGTTTTCAGATATTAAGATGTTTGGTAAATTAGTTAGGCGATTTTAAGACATTTCGTCCCATTTCTTTGTCAGTATTAAGACTTTCGTGTCATTTATGTGTCGATTTTTTTCCTGGCGAGAGATAGCGAGCTTGTAGTTTAAAAGGAACCGGTCTTCGGCCAAGACATTTTTATCAATTGTGTTACAAATTTATCTTAAAGTAGGGTGTGGGGGGAGAGGAGGGAGGGGGGGGGGGGTAAAAGGAGGGTGAAGGGGGGGTACAATTTTGATGGAGGTCTAGTGAGGAAACTAAAAATTATAATATTAAATACACATAAATGAACAAATAATTACGCCCATCCCTCCTTAAGCCACCCCACCTCACTTTTTTTCTCTTTCTCTCCCTCTCTCTTTGCCTTGTATCCATTCAGCCCCATTCAGTCTACTGTTTTAAGACAGGTTGGGCCAATCAGCGCTCTGCAGACCCCCATAATCCTGCGTTAATCTCTAACCGTTTTGGTAAGATGATCCTCAGGGTATTAGAGTGTGAAGCCTATAATTGGGCTTTGTAATTGAATTGGGGTTGTGTGGGGACAGGGATCTGCCTTGCTTAGGCCAATCGGCTTTCTGCAGACTCCCATTTTCTTATGTTCTTATGTTCTTATGTACCCCCATCCAGGTGTCAATAATTTTGTGGTGAGCGATAGCGAGCCAGCATATACAGTATATATTTTTGTTTTGACAGTAAGCTAAATTTGTAAATTTTTCGATAGAAAAATGTCTCCGGCAAAGCCAGATTTCTCCATACAATGCTAGCTCGCTATCGCTCGCCAGGAAGAATTCGACACTTGGATAGGGATAAACGTCTTAAAACAGTTGGCTGAATGGGGCCGAATGGATAGCCTACAAGCCAGGGAAAGAGAGAAAAGGAGAGAAAGATAAACACAAGCCGGTGACCCCCCATAAGGATATGGGCGATCATAACTGAAAATCAAAATTATAATATTATTACAAACAGTATCTGTCAACAGACCATATTTGTTGTTGTTGTTGTTTCAGGTTGGGTCCAAGTGGTGGAGAATGACGGACACAACTGGTGGTGTGGAGAAGGTTGTGGGTCAAGCAAATTGTACTGAGGACATACCTGGCTTCCCTCACCTCTGGCTACGGGTGTTGTGTGTTGGTTATCCTGGTCGTCATGGCTGCGGTGACATGTCCGTCTCCTGCCAGAAAGGTCAGTACAATTATGTCAGTAATACATAATAACTCATTGTCTTCAATTGGACTTATTTCTGTATTATCATTATTATGCTAGCACAGGCTACACATTAAAGACATACTAATATGATATCATTAATGTGTGCTGTAACTCATAATATAATAATGTACACAATTAATCCTTTTAGTATACCATGATGCCATACCTTCTGTGTTCAGTATCATTAGACCACTTAATTAAAGACAAAGAAGGGTATATTAAAGTTATATGGCTAATTGAGACAGTACTTACTCCTTGGACTCCCATAGGCCCTTTCTAAGCTGATTACAATTGTCCAAAGCAAACCAGAAGAAAAAACAAAACAGACAAACAAACCACACACATATATATATATATATATATATATATATATATATATATATATATATATATATATCTACCCGTCAGGATCTCCCAGCGGACTATCCCTTATTCTTCAACAATACAAAAATCAACCCTTCATCTTCTCTCAATATTCTTGGTGTCTCTTTTTCTTCTGCTCTCATTTGGAAGGACCATATTACCAGTCTTGCTAAGGCAGCCTCCCAGAAGCTGGGTGTGCTCAACCGCCTTAGGGGGTTCTTTTCCCCTGCACAGCTTCTTGCTCTGTACAGGGGCATAGTGCGCCCTTGTATTGAGTATTGTTCACATGTGTGGGGAGGTTCCTCTCACACCGCTCTCCTAGACAAAGTTGAAAGGAAGGCCTTTCGTATCATTAACTCCCGTCCACTCACCAACTCTCTGCAATCTCTCTCTCTCCGCCGCAATGTTGCATCTCTCTCGCTATTCTATCGCTACTATAATAATCAGTGTTCCTCAGAGCTATCCCAGTGCATACCACCTCCTTTACGTAGGGCACGTGGTACCCGTCTTGCAACTCAATCCCACCCCTACTCTGTGCAACTCTCCAACCCAAGAGTGAAACGTTACTCTCAAACTTTATTCTACTCAACATCTGAGCTCTGGAACTCTCTCCCAGAATCAGTCTTTCCCTCTTCCTATGACTTAAATTGCTTCAAACTCTGTGTGTCCAGGCATTTTGGCTCGAACGTCCCTTGATTTTGGCCCTGTCACTCTTTCAACTATGGGGGAGGCACTCGCTATAGGCAGTTATGCCTTTTGCCTCCCTCAATCACATAGAAAAAAAAAAAAAAAAAAAAAAAATATACAGTATATATATATATATACCGGTATATACAGTATACATAATTATCTCTCTCTCTCTCTATATATATATATATATATATATATATATATATATATATATACATATATATTATATACCGGTATATATATATATATATATATATATATATATATATATATATATATATATATATATATATATATATATATATACCGGTATATATATATATATACCGGTATATACAGTATACATAATTATCTCTCTCTCTCTCTCTACATATATATATATATATATATATATATATATATATATATATATATATATATATATATACCGGTATATATATATACCGGTATATATATATATATACCGGTATATATATATATATATATATATATATATATATATATATATATATATATATATATATATACCGGTATATATATATATATATATATATATATATATATATATATATATATATATATATATATATACCGGTTACTATTAAAAGCACTAAACATGATACAACATTACGAACTAATTAAAGTGTTTTATTGATACAACAGTTCATGGTATTAACCCTTTCTTAACTGACGATGTCTGTATTATTTGATTTCAGCTTCATTTATAAGATTGTATACAGTTTAGGAAAGGTATATTTCAGCTACAGTATAAGGATCGAGATATTATGTAGCTTCGTAATGGGTATAGGCCTTCCCGGCTATATTAAGGAGGGATGGCTCACTACAGTATAAGGATCGAGATATTATGTAGCTTCTTAATGGGTATAGGCCTTCCCGGCTATATTAAGGAGGGATGGCTCACTACAGTATAAGGATCGAGATATTATGTAGCTTCTTAATGGGTATAGGCCTTCCCGGCTATATTAAGGAGGGATGGCTCACTACAGTATAAGGATCGAGATATTATGTAGCTTCTTAATGGGTATAGGCCTTCCCGGCTATATTAAGGAGGGATGGCTCACTACAGTATAAGGATCGAGATATTATGTAGCTTCTTAATGGGTATAGGCCTTCCCGGCTATATTAAGGAGGGATGGCTCACTACAGTATAAGGATCGAGATATTATGTAGCTTCTTAATGGGTATAGGCCTTCCCGGCTATATTAAGGAGGGATGGCTCACTACAGTATAAGGATCGAGATATTATGTAGCTTCTTAATGGGTATAGGCCTTCCCGGCTATATTAAGGAGGGATGGCTCACTACAGTATAAGGATCGAGATATTATGTAGCTTCTTAATGGGTATAGGCCTTCCCGGCTATATTAAGGAGGGATGGCTCACTACAGTATAAGGATCGAGATATTATGTAACTTCTTAATGGGTATAGGCCTTCCCGGCTATATTAAGGAGGGATGGCTCACTACAGTATAAGGATCGAGATATTATGTAGCTTCTTAATGGGTATAGGCCTTCCCGGCTATATTAAGGAGGGATGGCTCACTACAGTATAAGGATCGAGATATTATGTAGCTTCTTAATGGGTATAGGCCTTCCCGGCTATATTAAGGAGGGATGGCTCAC